>OX467116.1:8368009-8660227 GCA_950106695.1 Biston stratarius | reverse complement strand
AATTGTCACTTAGCCAGGGGGATGCAAGTGCAGAGAGAAGCTACTACAACCATATATTCCTGTCTTCCACGTAATGAGCTTTGTCAATCTCAGTTCCAATCTGGAGGTCCTCGGTTCGAATCCAATGGCACGCACCTCTGTCTGTTCTAGGTTATGTGCGTATTGCCGATGACGTCAGACAGTGAAGGAAAACATCGCGAGGAAACCTACATGTGAGATTCTTAAGAATAATGTTCTCGAAGATGTGTGAAGTCTACCAACCCGCACTTGGCCAGTTTGATGGACTTATGGCTGTATCTTTCTCACAATAAGAAGAGTCCAGCGCCCAGCAGTCGACCAATTCGCAATTTTTCCTTTATCTATGCTATAAGACGTTGCTTTGTACCAAATTTCAAGATTCTGAGTTCACGGGAAGTACCCTGTAGGTTTTGATTCCCTTGCGAGTGTCAAAAATTTGCAGCATAAACGGCTGTATCTTTTGATTGCGTTGGCGTAGAAGTTTGATTTTTTCACAGCTCCAAGGGACAGTAGACTTGAATGAATGAATGAATGAATAATTCTTTATTGTACACACTTAAAATTTTATAATACAGAAGAAATTAACTAGTTAATAGGTGTAACAACTGGCTTAGACTTGAGTGATTGATATGAATTTCAGCTTGATACCTCCAAGTGTTCCTGAGAAAAAGGGTCTTGACAGACAGACGGACAACAGAGTGATCCTATAAGGGTTCCGCTTTTTCATTTTGAGGTACGGAACACTAAAAACAGGGCTGACTTGGAGCTGTGGTCAAACACCTAGCTAGAAAATCATTAAAAAAAAACTTGAGTGTTTTCAACTTAATATTTGTATTTGTACCATTCATCGTGAAGATGTTTCGTCTAACTTGTGCTCACTTTTTTGATAGGTACAAATCTGATTTACTTATTTGATTTTATGTCTTGCTATACTCCCGATAAAAAATCACTAACCAGCATCACTAGCCGTCTTTGGAAATTGTCCATCTACCCCTATTTAATCTTCATTCATAGGTTGGTTCTAATTGGATTGTATATTAAATAGAGCATAATAATGCTAACGTATGCAAAGTTTCATTGTTTGATTCAATGCAATTTCCTTAGTTTAACGTTGGAAATCAGGGCCGGGGAAACATGAGACGTGGGGGGTATCGATGTTGGGAACTAACGGGAGTTAGTTGTAGCTGTGTATGCGATCAAAGTGTAGGTTGAAGTAAAGAGACTCTTGCAAATATTTAAAAAACTCCATACAATACAAAAACTACGAAACCATTTTTCAAAAAACCGCATCTTTTAACTTTACCGTATATGAATTGGCTCTAAAACCCAGGTTATCATCATCGGCAGTTCTCGGCAGATTTCAAAGATAGATTGGTTATCGGTTCCTCAAGTGACATTTGATGGTTTTAATATACCATACAGCGATACAGTTAAAAACTTAGGTATTACGATGGATCGTTGTTTGAGCTGGGCACCGCAGCTACAAGCTACCAGTAGGAAATTGTATGCTGCGGCTGGATCATTAAGAAGGCTGCGCAACTTTCTCCCTATTTCCACTAAAATTGTATTAGCTCAGTCATTACTCCTCCCTATTCTTGATTATGCTGATGTCTGTTACTTGGACCTCACTGAGGACCAGTTTAATAAACTTGAGCGCCTTCAAAATTTCTGTATTAGGTTTATATTTGGCTTGCGCAAGTATGACCATGTCTCCCAATTTCGTACTAAGTTCAAACTTTCACTTCTTTACAATGTTTTGTTCAACCCTACCACTCCTGGCTATCTCAAAGAACATTTTAAGTTCTTTCATGAATCTTCTCAGCACCGTTCTTTGAGACAGTCAACCTCCCTTTATCTGGACACACCAAAACACTCTACTTCTTTTTACAGTGATGCCTTTACTGTAAAGGCCATTCGGTTATGGAATGCTTTGCCTGTTTCCATCAGATTGTCACAGTCCCTAAATGTTTTCAAGGACAGAGTAAAGATGCTTTATTTGTCACAATGCTGAGTTGTCATTGCTGTTACATGAATGACCTCGACATGTTCTGTAACTCGTTGCTGATGTTTATTATAATTTTATTTTTGTTTTATCTTTATGTACATTTATATTGTGGTCTATATATATATATATATATATATGTATATATATATATATATATGTATATATATATATATATATATATATATATATATATATATATATATATATATATATATATATATATATATATATATATATATTCGTATTTATTTAAAGAGTTTATTGTTTTTACACACTATAAGTATGTATTATTTTTATTAATGTATTAATTTTTTCATTATTATTATTATTTCTTTTTAGTGTTATAACATCTCCCGTCTGCTCTTTTTTTATATAGTTTTTCCATTATTGGTTGCCTGGAAGAGATCGCTCTTAGCGATAAGGCCGCCACTTGAGGCACTATCTCATAAGATTCCTTTGTTTTCTGTACTCTTTTTCTTTTTCAGTGTGCACAATAAAGAGTTTCTATCTATCTATCTATCTCTAATCAAAAATAATTATATTGAGTAAGTAACATTAAAGTAGAATGGATTAAGATGGAGAGATGGAGTAGGTGGGGTTCGTCTATTAATGTAAAGAAAAGTAGCAATGCCTTGGAATATGTTTTTTTGCTCAATGTTTTGTGTATCGTTGCAATGGTCCTGGACAGACATTGTCTCTTACCATCAGGAGAAAGTCTCGTTGGTCTCCTTACATTTACATAAAAAAATATGTGAGATGATTTTAACGAATTTTGACCCCCGCGTGAGATGTCGTAAGATTTGACTCGACGCCCTCCCCTAATAATCTTACACAAATTTTATTTTTTTACTGCCACGAGTACAAAAATACTAATAAATAATAATAATAATAATAATAATAAATAATGCCATTGAACAAATTTGTAATATTAAATTAAATAGAGAAGGAAGTTACAAAAATATTTAATAAATAATTCTACTACATGGAATATTGAAAACAACACAAAACCAGTCCCAATTTTGAATTTATATCTTATGATGAAGAGATAAGAATATGGCACCCCTTTGTCAATATTTGTCTGTAACTACTTTTGAGTTAGAATTATATTTACATGAGGTTTCCTTTTCCAGGGACAGGAGAAACTGAACAATGGCGGGGTCTAGGGAACGACTTCTTTATGAAAGGAGATCTAATTACGAACATGACTATCGCAGACGTGAAGAACCCTATCAGGAAAGATACAGGCCCGAACGGAGAGACGGTAGGCGAGAAGGGAACGATCGACCCCGACGCAAAAACGGATATGTCTTCGAAGATATATATTCAGACTTTGATGAGGCACAAGGCCGCCTATCCCTTTTCAGGCCTATAAGACCGGAATTTCTCAATCTACCCACATCATATGACATAAAATACAATTCGCTACCCAGAAACTATTATAACTATGAAAGGGAAGATCGGCGAAGATACAAGAAAGATTATTACGATTTTAGAATCAATGAGAGAGATAGAAGAAATCGAGATGACCAGAATAGGGCAAATGAAAGGGATAGAAATGAATATGAGTATCGAAGAGCTCGCCCGAAAGTGTCTCAGACGAAACCAATCACGGAGCTGAATTCTAAGGCAGCCAATCCGAAGAACGTAGCCGTGTGCAAGCCCTTACGTATTTCGGAAAAGAACGCGCGTTATTGGACCACTGACTTCCCCGAGAGAAGCCGATCACGCCCGAAGAAGCCCGACGAAACTAAAAAGAACGTTAAATTTTCCGAAGTTTCTGGTTGTAACCGAAAAATGATCATAGATGATCCAATTTGCGGTAGAAAAGTGGTCCCAGTAAGAGAACTAGAAGTCTCGTTGGATCAAATGATACAGAATGGATATTTTGAGAAACACAACATTCCGATAGCGAGGCCGCTGGTGCGAGCGAGTAGGGAAGACACGAAGAGCGAGACGGTAATACAGAGCGAACCAAATGGGAAATGTTTGACTGGGAACGTGGAAGTGGAGAAGGAAAAGCCAGTGCCAAGAAGAACTAGACATCTGCCACAGGTTAGTAAGCCCCTAATTTTTATCCGTCCCGAAAAAAAAGCATAGATATATTCTTTCCATTGTTCCTAAGAATATAATATTCTTTAAGAAGGTGAGCTGTGGTCAAACACTAAACCTGTTAACAATTAATCACTACATATTATAAAACAAAGTCGTCCGCCGCGTCTGTGTGTCTGTCTATCTGTCTATCTGTTCGCAAAACACTTAAAAACTACTGAACGGATTAACATGCGACTTTCACCAATAGATAGAGTGATTCATGATGAAGGTATATAATTTGTCAAGGTTTTGTGTAAATTGGTTGAAATATGACACTTCGGTCAAGTCTCGGTTCCACAGTCTTGAGCATCGACACAAGGTCTCCCGTCTATCGGCTTTCTACCGGATGCACTTCAGGGATTGTGCCTTGGAGTTGGTTCACCCCGCCCCTTTTTCTACCGGACGGCCAGACAAACGCAACCAAAGCGACACCCGTACATGGTGGACGTCCCCCATGTGCGCACTAAGCGCTTTGAATCCACATTCTTTATTCGCACAGCGAGGATGTGGAACTCTTTACCGAAATCTGTGTTTCCCGAAAATTACAATATCTGTGTCTTCATATCAAGAGTAAACAGGTTCCTTCTAGGTAAGCGTGTTCCATCCTAGACCACATTGTTGCTTAACATCAGGCAGGATGTGGTTAAACACGAACCTATTCCGTATAAAAACAGTGTCCGAAAAAGTCAAACCACCTGGAAGCTTTCATCAAAAACGCTGCCTAATCCCTTTGAGATATAACAAAACAATGGCATGGTGGGATATTCCTCTTTTATAGGTCTGTAAAAAATCCATTGTGGCATATATCTACCTTTTAAGGATAGCCTATTATACTCATTCTTACTACCCGTGCGATGCCGGGGTGGGTCGCTAGTATACGTATATATTATGTGATAAATAAATTGTACCAATTTCTAAAGATAAATCCTCGAAATCTCATTGAAATTGAATGATAAGTCGTACCAGCAGAAAATATTTTGAATCCAACACTCGGTGACAAATAATAATAATTTGTCATTTCATTGATAAATTAAATTGTTGAATGGTTCGGAGAAATTTATAAAACCGGTCCATTTGTGGAGGTGGCTAAAATGTAAAACTAAAATAAGCGACGAGAGGCTTTCAGATTCGTTTTGGATGTACGATCGTGGCTCCCTCACCTTTGTTCGCCGCCAAGTTTGGGTTACAATACTAAATTGATTTGTTTCGTTTGAAAGCAATGAGGGATAACTTTTGTTAACTTTGTCAAAGACAGAAACTTGAAGATTAAGTTAAAGAGCGTAATAATGGAATGGAAATCTTTTTATGAAACTTTGATTAAATTGTTGACATTCCCTTATTTTACTTGACTCTAATTTGACAGTTTTTAGGGTTCCGCACTTAAAACGGTAAGACCCTTTACCCAATAGGTACTATAACAAAACCGCAGAGCTCGGTATATAAGAATAAATTACGATACTGATTCCAAAACTATTTCGAAATATTACGCTCCTGTTTAATACTTTGCAATACATGGGGCTTATTTTAATAAAATACATAAAATAAACTTGATTTTCGTTTAACCTCTAATAACGTCACACCCTTATAGGATCACTTTTTTGTCCGTCTGTCTGTCTGTCTAGACCCGTTTTCTCAGGGACGCGTGGAAGCATCAAGCCGAAATTCATATCAAATACTCAAGTCTACTGTCCCTTGGAACTGTGAAAAAATCATACTTCTAAGTCAACGCAATCAAAAGATACAGCCGTTTATGCTGCAAATTTTCGACACTCGCAAGGGAATCAAAACCTACAGGTTACTTCCCGTGAACTCAGAATCTTGAAATTTGGTACGAAGCAACGTCTTATAGCACAGATAAAGGAAAAATTACGAAAAGCATTCATTACCAATAAAAAAAATACCATAACTTTTACTTATATACCTACAGATTTGTACGGAACCCTCAGTGCGTGAGTCCGACTCGCACTTAGCTGTTTTTTTCCAATGTATTTATTTTAAATTTCCGGCCGATTTTCCGGCAATTCTTCTCTTGTACGGGAAAGGGTAGCAGTCAGGCCGCACTACAAATCATTAGTCAAGGTTGGAAGGGACTGGCTATTAGCCCCGGATTGCTTTAACGATTGCAATTATTTCGGGGCTACATGCTATAGATAGGTATATAGATATCGATGTAACTACATACTTAGGATCTGTGTTAATCTGTTAATTATAATTATCGGATAAGGACTTAAAATCTATCTATTGGCGATGGTGGCTCAGTGGTTAGTGCGGTAGGTTCGCATGCCGAGGGGCGTGGGTTCAAACCCCAACAATGAGCTTGAGCCGCCGGTGAAGGAAAACATCGTCAGAAAACTATAGCGTGGTGCTAGGGTACTTTTTTAGTACTCGGCTGGCTAGCTACCCCCTCAAGTTGAAAATCTGCCGCCAAGCATCTAACGGTGTGTTCCGGCAGCCTCACTTGAGAGCCAGTTCCATTCCACGCTAGGTGTGCTTTACCATCTTCGACCACACCGTCACTTAACATCAGGTGAGCTGTGGACAAACACCTAGCCTGTCAGCCATATGTGGCCCTATGCGGCAATGCGCGTCGTGTCAAGGATCACTGCCTTTTAGATCTGACCCTTGACCCAAACGCCTAAAAAGTCTCTTTAGATGTTGGTCGAGACACTTCGCTATAAATTATTATTATTATTAATATAATCTGTATATCCTAGTGTGTTGTTGTTAGTCTTGTGTGTGATAAAATGCATTCTTTCTTAATCTGTCTGTAAATTAATAAGATTAAAAAAAGGAAGAAAAATTTAAATTAAGAGACGTTGGCAATGGGCGTGGGGTGCATCCACGTGTAAGTACGGGCTAATGCGGTGATAATGATATCTATCAAAGTGTTAACTGTGTTCCTCCAAATTGAACCAATTTCATCTCAACCGTAACCGCTGGCTTACAACAAATACGCGGTGGTAATTAATAACACTGTCAATAACATGCTGAGATTAATCATAATGATTTCACAAGGAGTTACAAACACAGAAGCGGCACAGAGAAATCAGTAAAGATTCTTCTTTGACTATATTTGTCTTTCTATCGCTTGTATATATTTTGTAGCTATGATAGCTTAAATGTCATTTCACGCGCCGGAGGGCGTGAATTCAAATTCCAACAATGAGCTTGAGCTGCCGGTGATAGTAGGGTACTTTATGCCATCGAAAGTCTCAAAGTAATAAGCGCCAAAGCAGTGAAAGTTTTCATCTCATTACTTTTACAATAAAAATTAAAAAAATTACCCTGAAAACATTACATTCCTTTCTCGGGCAGTCGTGTAAAAACTTGTGATACGAAACAGTTGACAATTAGCTATAATGTGAAGGAAAACATCGTGAGGAAACCATAGCGTGGTGGTAAGGTACTTTCTAGTACTCGGCTGGCTAGCTACCACCCTCAAGTTGAAAATCTGCCGCCAAGCATCTAACGGTGTGTTCTGGCAGCCTCGCTTGAGAGCCAGTACCATTTCAGACTAGGTGTACTTTACCATCTTCAACCACACCGTCACTTATCAGGTGAGCTGTGGTGGAGCAGCCGTGGTGGTGCCGGCGTAAGAATTGTACCCCACCCTCTCCGTGGTTGCCGTAAGAGTCGGCTAAGGGATGTAATCCGGAAGATGGGCAGCAGCGTCTTCCTTGAACAATCACACTTAACTGCGCTCGTCAACCCACCAAGCGTGGCGAGTATTGGCAAAACCCCCCCAGGAGGAGGCCTATATCCAGCAGTGGACGTCCTATGGCTGATGATGTGAGCTGTGATCAAACACCTAGACTGTCAACCATAAAAACGTCTTCGATTTCTGATCTCGCTCATGTTGGGCGTATCCACGCATCCATTACAGCTTCCCTGCCAATACCACCCTGTTATTAATCTTAGTTACCCAACGTTTGTTTACCTCGTTTCCTTCGATGAGTCATTGGCAAACATTACTCATTGCTAAATTAACCCCTTCTGTTTATTTTGGAAGATTTGGATATAGATATTAAGCAGATAAGTGGAAGTTCAATCAAGAAGGCACTGTACCCTTTAGAGTCAAGTCCAAGTTATTTTATTGCAATGAAACAAGTGTCAACTAAATGTACTATTTACAGACATATAAAAAGAGCCCAACCCCAACAATGAGCTTGAGCTGCCGGTGAAGGAAAACATCTTGAGGAAATCATAGCGTGGTGGTAGGGTATTTTCTAGTACTCGGTTGGCTAGCTACCATCAAAGTTCAAGTTGAAAATCTGCCGCCAGGCACCTAACGGTGTGTTCCGTCAGCCAGTTCCATTCAAGGCTAGATGTGCTTTACCATATTTGACCACACCGTCACTTAACATCATGCGAGCTGTGGTCAAATACCTAGCTTGTCAACCATAAAAAAGTGCCTAGATTGCTGACAACATTGCCATACTAAGTTTTTGTCTGTCAAGTTAAATATCCACGAACAGCGATTTATAGCGATGGTGTTTTAGTAGTCAATAAGTTACATAATAATATTTACCTACTTATACATCCAATAAGCCACTGAACCTCCGATCCTGACCCAAGGAAATTAGTTTACCCACAAGAACTGGGTTGTCGGAAGCCGTACTGCAGAAATATTCTATGAGGAGTGATTATAACTGGCTACTGGTGCGGAATATCTTGTTACTTGCTATTTTTTTACCGACTTCAAAAAAAGGAATAGGTTTTCAATTCGGCTGTTTTTTTTTTATTCGACTGGATATACTTTCAGATTAGTCCCATCGGAACTTTTTTTTATGGTTGACAGGCTAGGTGTTTACCGACAGCTCATCCGACGTTAAGTGACGGTGTGGTCGAAGATGATAAACACATCTAGACCGGCATAGAACTGGCTCTCAAGAGAGAGAGTCGGCACTCCTTTAGATGCTTAGCGGAAGATTTTCAACGTGAGAGTGGTAGCCAGACAGCCGAGTATATCTTGATATATAAAAATTTCGTGTCACGTTGTTTGTCCGCAATGAACTCCTCAACTACTGAACCGATTTTAACCAAATCTTGCACAATGTGTGCAGTTTGATCCAACTTGAGAGATAGGATAGTTTATATCTCAATTTATAATCGCAATATTTTTTTATTGCAAATTATTTATTTATTATACGACAAAGAAGTATACATTATCTGTGAGTTCCATAAAATTATAATAGATGGCGGTGTAAGGTAATTTATAACTGGATTAAGCAAGTATCCAATAGATGGCGCTACGTTATAAGTACAAACGTTTCATATGCGTTACAATTTATTTCACGTTACACGCGTGCGTTCAATTTGGCCACAGCAACGCGTGGCCGGGTCTGCTAGTATAACTATATATTTATACAGCATAAAGGTCCCGTCGTATAAAATTTCATCCAGGAAGAGGATACTGTAACGGTTATTATAAAAATGGAAGGTCGGCACGACACATCCACACGCATGCTTTCCGTCCTTTCCGCGACTCTAAAGAGAGATAATATGCTTTCAATATTTATCGAAATAACTCTATACCTATACTGTTAATATACTATACATATACTAAGCAAGTAGGGGTCATTGTACTCATAATTATGAACAACATTTACTAATTTGGAAACTGACGTGGTTTTGACTAATTTTTGTTTCACTTATACTCACGTTTAATTATATCGGATACTCGGACTATAGTTTCGGCCACATCCGAAACTATAGTTGTAGCTATAGTTATAATTGCAAGCGATGCTTGTGCGAAGCGAGACGAGGCCACGCACGCCTTGCACTCAATTCTTCATTTCTAACCAGAGCAGGTATATGAAATTTCATGCCTCTTACTTTGAAAATGACGAACTTCCATACAACCGTTCATTCTTTATTTCAACCATCGTATAATCATGTGCAAAAAAAAAAAATTTTAGTAACAAAAATTGGCAAGTGATGAATTTTTTATGACGAAATAGTATGAGTAAATACAACATCTCCTACCTGTTCTTAGGCAATAAACTTTTTTTCATTCCTGGTTGCGTGAAATAGATCGTTTTTCGTGATAAGGTCGCCACATGAGGCACTGAAGCTCGTAAAGTTATTTTGTTTTATGTACATTTTTCTTATATGCACAATAAAGAGTTTCTATCTATCTACATATATGTATATTCCAACATACCAAAAGGTATTCCCGTTCAAATATAAACAACCCCTAAAGTATCAGCTCTAGAGGTCATTTTGCCCAACGATCCCATATGAAGCAAAAAGCAAGCCCTCTCTATGCGTGACCAGATTTTTTATAGCTTGGTACGTTAAGCTGATAAGAGACGTCTTTACTTGAGCAAGCAAGCCTATGGCATTTAATGAAATTTTATGAGACAAATTAATATAAATCTAAATTACTCACGTTTAATTAAATCGGATATTCCGACTATAGTTTCGGCCACACCCAGTGGCCGAAATAATGTACGCACATATTCTATCAGTCATCTAGTTCACGTAGTAAAAGCTTTGCTTAGTTCGCTAAGCAAAGGTAGGCTACGCAAAGCTTTTACAAAGACGGTGTTATTTGAAATATATATATATATATATATAGCTCGGTCATCCAGGTACTATTTATTTATATGTAAGTTGCTTGAGTTGCCGGTGAAGGAAAACATCGTGAGGCAACCATTGCATGGTGGTAGATTAATTTTAGTACTTGGTTGGCTAGCTACCACCCTCAAGTAGAAGTGTGTTCCGGCAGCCTTGCTTGCCAGTTCCATTGCAAGCTAGGTGTGTTTACCATCTTCGACTACACCTTCACTTAACAGCTGTGGTCAAAACACCAAGCCTGTCAAACATAAAAAAGTTACCTAGCTTTTTGAATTTTCATTTCCAATCACTGCTCACTTCCACGTATATCGTCACTTCATAGAGACCTAGGGTGTTATTTTATTGCACTTCTACGTCACATAACGTAGAAGTAGCAAGTTGTATCATAACATTAGTGGTTGCTAAAAATCCCTTTGGTTAATTAATGCCTTCAAAATGTTATAGGACATAGGACGGGAAATAAGTCCTCAAAAGTTACCCTTTTAGCGCCTGATTTACATCCCTCCGTTTCACCGAAAAGTATTTCTGTAATGTCGAAAATTCCTTTTGATGTAGGGTCAAGCGGTCGGTAGCAATGTCACTGAAAAATGTAGCCGACAACTTCGGCGTTTGATTCTAAAATTGGAACGTGCGATTTTTTTCGGGTACTTCCGCAACTCAAAAGGAAAAAAGGAACCCTTATGAATTCCACTCGTATGTCTGTAATTCTGTGAAGGCCAGATAAATCAACGCACAAGTAATAATCTAGAAAAAGTTTTTTTCTTTTTGTAAATAATCTCTTGCCGTTGCCGTGGTGGTGCCGGCGTAAGAAAAGTACCCCACCCTCTCTACCCGTGGTTGCCGTAAGAGTCGGCTAAGGGATGTAATCCGGAAGATGGGCAGCAGCGTCTTCCTTGAACAATCACACCTAACTGCGCTCGCCAACCCGCCTGCCAAGCGTGGCGAGTATTGGCAAAACCCCCAAGAGGAGGCCTATGCCCAGCAGTGGACGTCCTATGGCTGATGATGATGATGATGATAATCTCTTGAAATGCGCTCCTGATGGTAAGAGATAACGCTTGAGCATGACCATTGCAGCGGTAGAATTTTGAAGACTAAAATAGACATAATTTAAGGCTTTCGATTTTAAGTGACTACTTTATAGTCTAGCAAATTTGTTAGCTACTTAAAAATAAATTTCGAATATCCTTCGAACGCTTGACACACATCTTCTTGGCGGCAAAATGTCTAATACTGCAGCAGTGGTACCGTCTACTAAAGAAATCTATCAGCTAGTCAAAATTTCTCTACATTTTTATTTCTTTGAAAGTAGAAACTCAATAAAGATGAAATACGCAAATTGATTCTGTCGAATACATAGTTCACAAATGTCAAATTAATAATTGACAAATGTCGAATACATCACACAAATATTATAAAGGCGAAAGTTTGTGAATGTGTTTGTTAGTTCTTCACGCTCATACAGATTTACCAATTTTGATGAAATTTGGTATGTAGGTAGTTGACACCCTGGATTAAACATAGGCTTTTTATCTCGAAAAATTTAGCGGGTAACACCACGTGGCGCCACTAATAGTTGATAAATGTCGAATAGGTACATAATAAATAATTCAAGCATGACATTACTAAATAATATAGAATGAATGGAACTCTTTAGCATCGTCGTAGAATTGCTAGCATGTCGGTTTTCTAAGTATATGGCACCTTTTTATTACACATATAAACAGACAGACACGTCAAACTTATAACACCCCTCTTTTTGCGTCGGGGGTTAAAAATGCGAAACATACAAATAAGCGAAATTTCTAGACTCGTCTAATATCGTTTTTCCCTCAAGCCGCAAGAGCGCGCCTTTGTGCCGTCAGTAAATGCCCTTTCATCCTCATTAATTATGCTAAAAGCTGCCATTATGGGTAAATATTATGAAAAACAAGCACAGAAAACAGTGGAAGTGTTTTAAACAAATTAATGCAAAAACTAATATGTATGACGTATAACATTGTTTAAATATACATATGTTCGTATATATTTTGTTATTGTTTTTTTACGATAAGGACTAAAATAATAAATAATAACAAATTGAAGAGTTTAAAAAATCTATAAACTAAATGCTATTAAAATAGGTATTATATACCTATATTTTATTATGTATATGTGTATGTATAGTATATTATAGGTAATAAAAACTTTTTAAACAAATTTATTATTTCTAATCAAATTTAAACATATTACTTATATAATTATATTTTTGTAATCCTCCTTTAATAGTCTTTATTTAGTAGATACCCAACTTAATAGGTTTGATTAATTTTTTTAAATTTTATTATTACTATTTCGCGCCTATAATCTACCATCTTGTTTTATTCAAACCACCCTTTAAATACACTTGGGTTATTGAAACGAATCTAACGATACCTTAAGTGCCGTAATCCATTCGGCCGTTTGGAAGAAACGAGGTAATAAAGAAATTCTCATACATACATACAAGATACGCGCGAAAAACATAACCCTTCCTTGGCAGTCGGGTAAAAAATTTAATCATTTTTGTAGCGATAATAGCTCAGTGGTTAACGAGGTCGGTTCACATCGTCAGGAAACCATAGGATATTTTCTAGTACTCGGCTGGCTAGCTACCAACTATCAAGTTAAAAATCTATAGATATCTTTGCCATCTTCGACCACACCGTCACTAAACATCAGTTGAGTTGTAGTAAAAAAAAAATACTAAATTGTACTTGACACTGGCAAAAGGGCACAGTACCATGCAACCTAAGAAAAAAAAAAACCTATAATATTAAGTCTTGTTATTGCTATAAGCCACTTTATTCTATTAAAAACATTTTTACCTGACAAATATTTTTCAAATTATCTTTTAAACACACGTAAATATTCCGCCTCACGTAGAGGCACTTGTTCGTGCGAGATACGTCGCGGAATGTTGTGTACTTAAGTGCAAGATGGTTTACAATATGTGACGATGGGTTAAACGGTAAAAATGTAGTATAAAATAAATGGGTATTACCTATAAACATTGCTTAAAGTGCTTAAAATTTTCAGTTGTTTATTTCTTATGTGAAATGTCAGACGAAAACAAGAGCTTTAAAGCGTAGATCATCTTTAAATACTTAATTACTTATTAATTGGCGGTAGATCTCCTTAAATGGAGGTCGTCTGGGTAGTTACCACCGCAGTACCAGATACTCTGTCGTGAAGCAGTAGTGTGTAAACATTGCTCAATTGCGGGTTGAAAGGTACAGCTAGCGAAATTACAGAGCTGTTGAGACTAACCATCGAGTATTTTACTTTCTAGTACTCGGCTGGCTATCACACTAAAATACACTACCACAAAGCTATGATTTCACGATGTTTTCCCTTATCTCAAGCTCGTTGTTGGGGTTCGTGTGAATCGACTGCGTTAACCACTGAGCTATCATAGCCTAATTGTGTTCAGGTATTTGAAAACCCTCTCGTCGACTTGGGCCACTTCTTAACTTGGCTATTCCAAAGTTGTCCACTTCCTAACTTCTCTTCATACTAACTTATCAATTTTCATAATCGCCACTTCCTAACTTATTCACTTCCTGATTCGCCCTCTTCTTATATCGTCAATTTCCAAAATTGTCTACTTCCTCTTCGTCACCCATTTCCAAAGTTCCCTTCGGGAGATTATGTTGTTAAAATTGCAAATATAATTTTGGAATATTGTACGATGGTTGTAAATATAATGGGAATCGATAATGGATTAAATAACATAATAGGTATGCATATAATTTGTCCAGGAATAAAAAGTGTACAAGTTAGGAAGAATCCAGAAAAATGATTTAATTTTGTAACACACAACACAAAATCAAACATAAAGACAAATTAGGGACTGATACAAAATAGGGACTCGCCCTAACTAAATGAAAAATATATGAATAGGCAATGGACACTTTAAGAAGTGGGCGAATTAAAAAACATAGTATGACAATTTACGAAACGGACATTGTAGGAGTTGACGAAATAGGAAGTGGATAACTTTGGAAATTGACGAGTTAGGGAATGACCCAAGTCGACCGGAGGCTTAGAAAATAATCACGTTGGAAGCACCAAGTCACACAAACTCATGGACAAGTGCGGACATGTCCTAGTATGCTCTCTATATATGTTCTCAGATTAAATTGAACCTTATTTCCAGGTGTTAGCAGCGCTTGCCGTCTCCCTCGCTCCATTCTCAGCTGGTCTGGGCAAAGGTTATAGTTCGCCGGCCATAGCGTCTCTGCAAGGACCTGGAGCTAATGCAACCAGACGGGACTTCCAGCTTACAGATCAACAAGCCAGCTGGCTCGCTTCACTCTCGTTCTTAGGTATATTGCCTTTAGCGTTTACATTAGGTTAGCAAAAATTATTTTTAAGAGGCTAGCTTTAGCACCAAATTTTTTTTTTTAAACTCGGTCTCATTTTAACCGACTTCAAAAAGGAGGAGGTTCTCAACTTGATTGTTTTTTTTAAATGTATTTACAGGTACACCAATTACGCTGAGATTTAAGATCCGATTTACGTGATTCTTCTTTAGTTTGATGCGGAATAGTTGCCATTTGGTCCCATAAAAATATAACATAGTTTGGCCTAGTTGTTTTCATTTTATGAACATTTTTGCTTATGTGGACTATGTAATTGTCTTTGGCAAGCCTAGCCTAGCACCGACTTCAAACAGATCAGTAGGTACCTATCAGGTATAATAATTCTTTGTACAGTAAGTTTTAACTTTTTAGTGCTGATGTTTTTACTTGAAGTCGGTTTTACTTTTTTTTAAAGTTTGTTTTTATAGTTAACAAACTGGGTGTTTGGCCATAGCTCACTTTATGTTAAAGTAACAGTGTGGCGTTTTTGAAGATACCTTGCATATTTTGATGGAATGTGTGAGAAACGAATCCTTTAGAAAACTATCATTCAATAGGAGTAAAATGATGGATGTTGGATTCTGCAACTCTATATTGACTAACCCAGAATCCGAGGAAGCCATAATCTAAACAGGTTGACAGAAATTGGCCTGAATAAATAGATATAGTGTTCATGTATGTATAATTACATTAAGAGTGTTTATGTATAGTGTATTACAGGGCAATGTGGTCAATATGCCACAAAGCCCTTTAAATAAATAAATATAAAAAAATGTTAAGTAACGTTGTCGAAGGTGACGACGTTGATGACGACGTTGTTGATGACGTTGTTGTTGTTGGTCGAAGATGGTAAGAATACATAGGCTGGAGCGGAACTTGCTCTCAAGTGAAGCTGCCGGAACACTTC
Organism: Biston stratarius; assembly: GCA_950106695.1. Lineage (NCBI taxonomy): Eukaryota > Metazoa > Arthropoda > Insecta > Lepidoptera > Geometridae > Biston > Biston stratarius. The sequence continues at coordinate 8,644,245 of OX467116.1, read as the reverse complement.
GCTAAATGCTTGGTGCAATTTTACAACTAGTACTAGAGACTATAGAGTAGAGTAATAGAATGTACCCTACCATCATGCCACGGTTTCCTAACGATGTTTTCCTTCTTTGGTATTTCAAGCCCATTGTTGGGATTTGAAGTTACGCTCTTTGGCGTGTGAACCGGCTGCGCAAACCACTGAGCTATCATCGTTCCAACAGGCTTGCTACACTCTCGTTCTTTTAAGTTTAAAATAGGCGTTTAACCTAGGTTTTAATGCTCGGTAAATCCAGATCATTTATGTAATTGATTGATTTAGGCGATACTTTGCGGAAGTCCATTTTGAGTATTCAAATTATATGTACGTTTTTATTTTCAGTTCCAGTTACAACAGAATCCAGATCATTTTCAAACTCTCAAGCTCTAGTTACTCTTTTTTTCTTTTATACCGAATAGGTTCGCGTTTGAACACATCCTGCCTGATGTTAAGCAACGATGTGGCCTAGGATGGAACACGCTTTTATCTAGAAGGAATCTATTTACTCTTGATTTGAAGACACTCATATTGTACTTTTTAAGAAAAACACACACTCCGGCAAAGAGTTCCACTCAAAGTTTATTGTCTGTTTTAGGATTAAAATTAGATTAGAAAAGAATATTAAAATGCTTTAAATTTCAAAAAGTGCAAATCCTCAATTTGCTTTTGATTCACGCACTCATTTGCTGTATTATTATTTCAGTACCTGGTAGACCGAGCATTGCTCGGCTGAAAACATGGATAAAACGACGTTTTCTGAAAATGAAACCTAACTAGATCGATTTTTCGCCCCCAAAACCCCCTGGATACAAAATTTCATGAAAATCGTTGGAGCCGTTTCCGAGATTCAGAATATATATATATATATATATATATATACAAGAATTGCTCGTTTAAAGATATAGATAGATAGATAGATTCACTGCAAACATAGCCATAGGACGCCGTAAGACTAGATGGAGTGACGATATACATAGGACAGTTGGCGGTAGATGAAAGCGAAAAAGCTGAGAATTGGGCTGAGTGGCGTGTCTTAAGATAGGCCTACGTCTAGCAGTGGACTACAAATGATGATGATGATGATAAAACGTAAAATAAAATTCTAACAAAAAGTGTGCGTTGGCCGGGAATCGAACCCGGATCAACTGCTTGGAAGGCAACTATGCTGACCATTACACCACCAACGCTTGCTTTATTACAATCAAGTTTTCGTTTAGGATCATCCTCTCAAATATTGACACAAATGTTTATCAAATTCAAATAAAAATAGCAATCAACCCGTTTATTTGCTGAAACAATTCTGTGTTTGTTTTAGCTAACGAACCAAATTGTTTTTAGAATTAAAGTCAATAAAGTAAAAGGTTCCTGTTGAAAACAAGACTAATTTTGTTTGAGAAATTATTATTCTGCCGCTAGGAAATCTATGTAACGATATAACATTACTTACTTACTACAAACAATTTTTCAGATATCTTGGATATTTATAAGACTAAAAAAGTATCTCATCATACATTCAAAGACAATTTATTTGATAGCTTAAGCTGCCGGTGAAGAAAACATCGTGAGGAAACCATAGCGGTGATTACGACTACTCGGCTGGCTACCCAGGATTTTTTTTTTAATGGATGACAAACCAGGTGTTTGACCATACTCACCTGATGTTAAGTAATGGTGAGGACGAAGATGGTAAACACATCTAGCCTGGAATGGAACTGGCTTTCAAGTGAGGCTGCCAGAACACACTGTTAAATGATTTATGTTATTTTTCTAGATTGACTCGCATCCAATTGATTCAGTTCTGTTGCCGCGCTGCTAGATTAGTATTCTTCTGTTCTTTTTCTATTCTAGGCTCTTTGTTAACAAAGTTTTTTTTTTTTGTACTCTAAGTTCATTAACCCGTTTCTGCTCTTCTCTTTCTAAGCTACTTATCCGATGACTTCTGTTCTCTTTCTAAGCTACTTAACCAGTTTTTTCTTGAGTACTTGATCAGTTTTGTTTGTGTTCTTCCAGGTGCTCTATTTGGCGGCATGGCTGGCGGAGCGGCCATGCGGCACGGTCGACGCCGAGTACTGTCTCTTGCCGCCGCACCCTGCAGTCTATCCTGGCTCCTGACCGTCGTAGCGACGTCTGTTCGCATGATGTGCATCACTGCCTTTCTAGGAGGCTTCTGCTGCTCTATACTTACCATGCTGTCTCAGGTAATACTTTGTTATTAGTGCTATACCATATCGCGTCTCAAACGACTGATTCAAACACACTGCTTTCTGTTTTGGCTCCTGACCTTAGTGCCACGCCCGCATACACGACGTGTATGACTTTTTGAAAACAGTTCCTACTACTCTATATTTAACTTGGTGTCGGCTAACCAACCATTTATGCCAAGTTTTATTCCATTTTACAAAAATCACCTTAAAAAAACTATCTACACTATTTAAAAATTTATAAAAACATCGTAATCTAAGAGTCCATCAGAGGAGGGAAATATAGCCAGGATGCTGGCAGCATTGCCCCACTGGATGGCAATACTTAGGTTTTGGCCAAACTAGATACGTGCATTCTGGTCACCTGAGTGACCCTCTCTAGACGTCAGGTCGCTATATAGATCGTGCGAGACCCCCACTGACCTAAAGTTTCAACCCCAAACGGCACAAACAAGAACATTCTATCTAAATATTCTAACTATATATCTTATTTGTGCCGTTTGAGGTTTTCGACTTAGATGCGGCAGCACCAGCTGACACCAGCTCCCATAAAGATTTCTGTGACTGTGAAACATTTGGCTTCCATCCTACTTCTGATTTTGAGGTTTTTGAGATTTCACGTAGGTCAAAACCTACGTGAAATTGTTCTTCGCTGTTTGAACAGCAATATAATAAGCCTATAACTAAGGAAAGACACTGCGTTCGTAATTCGAACCAAGGACCTCCAGAATGGCAGTCAGATGGCTTCCGAACTACTTTTATGCTTATTGTGTTAATACAGTCTGAGAGTTCTTAATGTTCTCAGCGATGTGTGTTGGCTGTCTGCCACGCATTTGACCAGGGTGCAAAACTATAGCCGCCTTACTTTCCTCACAACGAAATGAGTCCAACATCATCATCACCATCATCACCAACAACAACTTTGCATAGTCCACTGCTAGACATAGGTCTCTCCCAGGCCACGCCACTCAATTCGATTTCCGGCTTTTCGCTTCCAGCCACTGCCAGCTGTCTTACGTATATCGTCACTCCGTCTAGTCTCAGAGCGTCCTAGACTACATTTGCTGATTCGCGGTCTCCACTCTAGAGCACGTCTACTCTAACGGTTGTCGGTTCTGCGGCAAATATGATACGCTGAGCTATGTCGGTGACTTATTGACAACATATTGGCATAAAAAATACTTCATTCTATACCCAACTGATAAAAATCGACAGTTAGATAAAGGAAGCAAAAAATCGTAAAGGAAATGGATCGTACAAAACGAAGCTATAACGAACTGAAAACATGGTTGTACATCCAAAATCACGATAAAAGCCAAAGGTAACTTAAGCGAAAAAGCCTGCACGTTTTACTTCAAAAGTCCAATAACACAGATGCTTAGATCGACACAAGGTTTAATCAAACTGCGCCAGATTAAGAGAGATTATACGAATCGTTCATTAGAAGCCGCCAAAGGCCTCTACGCTCCACAAAACAAGTGAAAATGGTCTTTGTGATGTTCATGATAAGGTGTAAGTTTGGAGATTAGAGACTTTATCAGAAGAAAACTAATTTTGGAGCCCGCATGCTTCCGACGCAATGTAGGATAGCCATAGTTTTAGAATAGAAGTGAACATTTTGATGAAAAATGTGTATTTTTTTCTATTCCCACTATGAATTTGGTGATATTGTGATTTAAAAAAAAAACTAATTAACATTTGCCACAACAACGGTAGGATTCTCATGGTGTCATACCGTTTAAAACAATCATATCCGTATGGCAGTTCTACTACGTAATCTAGTCTAAATTAATAAAAAAAACAAATGACTAAGAGTTTATAATAAGTAAGGTAATAATGAAAACTAAAAAAAACTCTATTAATCAAATATAATCATTTTAATTTAATATAATAAAATATGTAGGTATTAAAACCCAACATAAACATAATAAATACAGATCATAATATTTTTCGAAAATAAATTTGGCTAAATGAATCACGTGACATCAGAGTGTCACACTATGCGAAATGCAATTATTGTTGTTGACTCTTTTTAAAATTTACATTTATGGTTTGGTTCCACAACGGTTTTTCGTTTGAATATTTTAAATAGATGACCCCCTTTTTTTTCCAGTGTAAATACTTAATGTATACAACCGGCCCTGGGGCGAGCATGGTGGTTATGTGGGACTCTTCGTCCTAATGACGGCCTACCCACTAAAAACCCTGGAGTGTTCCACCTCGGCGCCTTGTGTCGAGGCTACGGGCACGCTTTCGCACTCTTCCGCGGCCTCGACAGCACTTGTCCTTGCGGACCCATCTCAGGGAGCCCAAGCTCACCCCGCAACGATTACGATGTGTTGGAACACCAGACACATCGTTATCCACCTCCGAGATCTTACCAGCAAATGGGCGTCGGACGGCCCCACGTCCTAACGCCCATGATCTCCGTGCGACGGGTCAGATGAGTGGCCCCGTCGCCTGCCATTTTGGCCGCTGGGATGGGGATTGCCAGAACGGCACTCCTCCCAACCCGCAGCCCCCTCCCGCTCGGCTCCTCCACTGTGCCCTCAGCTTATCAGAGGGACACGTGGAGAGCCCTCTCCTCCTCCGTCCGTCACCGGACCATCCTCCCTCGTGACACGCCATCCACATCATGCATAACGAGTCACGACCCACCTCGGCAGTTTGACCTTTCCTTGGCAGTCGGGAAAAAATCGGAGATCCAACTGAAAACTTTCTAAATCGGATCGGAAACAATTGGACTTGAAAAGACAAATGCACAGTAAGCTTTTATTATCGGAGTTTGTCTCACAAAAAATACAATAAAAAGCACCCTACTCGTAATTGATAAAGCCTAAACTTCGCATAAGTTTTAGAAATTTCGCTTCGAAGATCCTCAATGGTCGTACAGTGAAGAAACAGTAAGGATATTTGTAAAATTATGTAATAGGCTTGTGTCCATAAAAAATAAAAGAAATTAATTAAAGTTTTTAATCAGGCATGATTTTTAGATAAGTTGACCACAAGTGTTTCAGTGATGGGTTTGGGTTTGATTGGTGTATGTTCTAAGATAGGTGTTACGGTGACAACTCACCAGGAGGCGCTGATGGGGTCGTGGGTTTTTTTTTATTTTTTTTTATTTTGTTACTTGTTAATACTGTAATAATCAAACGCTACATATTTACTGATCAAAATTCACACTCAAAATATGTATGTATACATACGAATAATCGTATAATTCGAGATGTTACACTATCGTCGCAAGTGGTCGATATGAAGCCTTTAAAAATCGCCAGAAAGCCCGCAGTTTGCGAGAGCCCTTACTGATATTTGCCTGTGGTGTCGCTACCCGTACAATTCTATACTTTATGTACCTAATTCAGAAAATTCGGGCCCAAAGGAAAGTTTTGTGTTAAATTACATTATCACAAAGGAAGTCACCATGGACGTGTAATGAGTTTTTCATTTGTTGAAAATAATAGCAGTTCTGAAGAAAACAAACATAATGCTTTGCATAATTTAACTGAGTCTGTGGAAAATGGTTATAATAAAAATTAATTGACTTTTTAAAGTCATAATGAGTTTGCATTATTCTGTTGGTCAGCGCTTGGTGAATGAGCTAGGTTGCGTTATATGAACTTTTTACTTTTCTTGTGATGACAGCAATTTTTATTTTTAACTGCAAGAGAATATCCAACTGGAGATTTTAAATCCCCCGATCCTTGTAGGGGATTTCGATAATAAACCTTTTTGAAATGGTATCCATTTCAAAATAAATAAATTTGAAGGCTTTTAAATTTGCTTGTATAGTGGAAAGCAATTCAGAAAAACGTGACGATAATAAATAATCAATCAGGTCGTTATTATCTGCCTTTGAAGGGGGACAAGGGCACGAAGTGGGAGTACGACGTGAATCGAATTTCTATAACACCCTATCAACCTAGGATAGTGTCCGTCCTTACCAAAAAACTAATTTATAATATGTATACCTGGGTTTTGTATACAATGCCGTCTTTACCATAAGGGCACGGGGACACGGGGCCCGTGCCCAGATGATTACGATGATGAAAAAACTTTTTTATGGCTGACAGGCTAGTTGTTTGACCACAGCTCACCTGGTGTTAAGTGACGGTGTGGTCGATGATGGTAAACACACCTAGCTTGAAATGGAACTGGCTTTCAAGTTAAGCTGCTGGAACACACCGTTAGATGCCTGGCGGCAGATTTTCAACTTGAGGGTGGTAGCTAGCCAGCCGAGTACTAGGAAGTACCCTACCACCACGCTATGGTTTCCTTTCGATGTTTTTCTTCACCGGCAGCTCAATCTCATTGTTGGAGTTTGTACCCCTTTTAAATAAAAAAATAATAACTTAAACCTTAAAAAATCATATCATTCAAATTCTGCACAGAATGACTAAATGAGGATGATTACACGACTACCCAAAAAAAGTAATGCTTTCAAATTTCATGTATGTATGTAAGTATGCTTGTATGTGTATGCTTGAAGTTATCTTTTTACAGTTTTTCTCTCAGTAAATTTCCGATTAAAAAAAAATGAAAAAAATATATATTTAAGTTTACTGTTGAGATTGGACGTCTTTCATGATACGATCCGACCACGCTAACCGCTGAGCTACCATCGTGACTAAAAATGTTTTCTTTCTTCTAGGTCTACATAAGCGAAATCTCGGTTCCAGACATACGCGGTTGCCTTAGCGCCGTCCTCAAAATAGTCGGACATCTCGGAGTTCTGTTCAGCTTTACCATCGGCGCCTACCTCGACTGGCAACAGCTCGCCATGTGCATATCCGCTGCCCCCTTACTTCTCTTCTGCACAATCTTATACATCCCAGAAACGCCAAGCTACCTCGTGTTAATTGGAAAAGACGAAGAGGCATACAAGAGCTTGCTGTGGCTTCGTGGCCCGAATTCCGACGTGGCTCAAGAACTGGCCACGATAAGAACTAACGTTCTGGCTAGCAAGAACTTCAGTCAAAGGCAAAGTCAAATGTCTGGCAGTCAGCTGATAAACTCTCTAGACGTTAGAACAATGAATAGATTACTTGGACCTATTCTGGTGACTTGTGGCCTCATGATGTTTCAAAGGTTCTCTGGCGCGCATGCGTTTTCTTTCTACGCCGTTCCTATTTTTAGAAAGACTTTTGGGGGGATGAATCCTCACGGAGCAGCTATTGCTGTTTCTTTCGTTCAACTGTTAGCTTCTTGTCTCTCTGGATTGCTCATAGACACAGTTGGTCGTCTGCCTTTGTTGATAGTTAGTTCGGTTCTCATGTCTATGGCGTTGGCAGGCTTTGGAAGTTACGCGTATTACGAAGAAGTGCATCGCAATCAGAGAATCCAAAACGTTATGTTCCATCAGACTGTAGGGCAAAATGATTGGATCCCGTTGCTTTGTGTTTTAGTTTTTACTATAGCGTTTTCTTTGGGGATGAGCCCAATTTCTTGGCTGCTGATTGGGGAGCTATTTCCTTTAGAGTACCGTGCTTTTGGGAGTGCAATGGCAACCGCTTTTAGTTATCTCTGTGCATTCGTTGGAGTGAAGACGTTTGTCGACTTTCAACAGACTTTGGGTCTTCATGGAGCTTTTTGGTTGTACGCTTCTATAAGTGTTGGTGGGCTTTGTTTTGTAGTATGTTGTGTTCCGGAGACGAAGGGAAAGGACTTAGATGAAATGGATCCGAACTACGTGAAAAATTTGTCGCCAAAAAGGTAGATAGTGAGATATTAGTCTTTGTTTTTACTTGGAGCCTAGACGTGAAATCATAATAATTATTTATTATCGGTCAAGTAAATTTGTATACACATGTCGTATCTATCATCGACAGAAACGTTTAGCCCCCCGTTTACACTTAGCCAGTATTTTGGTCAAGCTGCGATGTTGAAGATAGTGTTACTGTCAAGTATTATATATCTCAAAAGGTATCGATCGTGTGAACTAGATCACAGCGAACCAACAAGAGTAAAAAAATAAAGAAATATGCTACATATGGTTTTATCTTTTCTTTTTATTGATTGCTTAAAGTTGTATATGACCTATTATGGACATCTGGGCTTACTTAGCGAACCGTTCCAAGGGAACAGCTATCTAAGCGAGAGAGAAACAGATAGAATTTGCTACACCATCGTCCATTACTCGTGAACTTGAAATGTAAAATTATATCTTAATCTACCTGAACAAGCACTTTGAGATCGGTTCCTAACCAGTTCAGATCTACTATTCTAAGTAAAAGAGTCCAAGTCCAAGTAAAAACGAAGTTTCTACCCAAACAGTGTTTTTTTTTTAACTTATTTTAAATGTACGTAAGTAGGAACAAAATTATATCGAATCCACCGCAAAATTTTGGCTGTGCTTTTAAAATCTTAACAAAATCTTTGCCACGTAATTTTATGGTGGTCAAATTTTTTAGAATTCTAGATTTTAAATACCTATTTGCATATCCGAATTCCATATCGAATCACAATTTCAGCAAAAATGGTTATATACTAAACTATTTTTGATTTCAATGGTCAACCATTTTTGACACTTTAACTTCGTCCTTTACTTATATCTCTATCATTAGAAGCATATTTGTTATGCTTATGTTATATGTTATATAATAATATTAAAATACCATACAGATATGTTTTTATACCAAAAACTAGCAAGTACCCAAAATAATGGATAATTATTTATTATGTAATCGAGCTTTCCTACCTTAACTATATGACAATAAAATTAGACAATAAATTGTTTAAATAATTCTATATTTCAATTGTTGTAATTGATACTATCATAGAATGTTGATTGTAATTGATATTATTTAGTGAGTGTTATATAATTATAGTATAAAGTTATTTTAACACACTCAGTTTGAATTATACAAATAGGTATTATAGTAATTTTTCATTCCATTGAAAAAATTAAAATGTTTAATGCTATAGTATACCTAACTAATATATTTTGTACTAGATCTTCTATTAGTTATATTTAATTCATACCACAACCTAAAGATCGACGAATGAAAAATATATTTATTTTGATAACTTGATTATGTTATCTACTAGTAAATAATCATAAGTGTAAAGTTTTTTTTACTATAGAAGAAAAATAGTATAATAATACAATCGAATTGTTTAATTGATTTACTGCCGCTGTGAAATATAAATCCTTGTTTTGTAGAATTTTTCATTAATCGATAAATAATTTAGTAAATATAAAATCATAGAGGGAGCAAATTCCTTTCAAACCTTATGAATCGAAGTTGTGTGCTAGATTTAGCTTTGCAGTAACTTAATTAAAATTATGTAAAATATTTTATACAACATACAAGGAATATAATACATAAAATATTACTTAGATAAATTATATAACTAAATCAAAGGAAAGTACGTACATAAACATAGATTTCAATTTGCAGGTACTAGTCAAATTAGTTACAAGCAGAATCTATTTAATTTATTTATATCAGATTATGGTTTATGAGTAATATTGTTGTTACTAAATGTTGCTAGTGGATGGTTGGATTTTTTAAGTTCGGCTTTATATAATAGTTTCAAATTCAAAATAACGTTCTTTATTAATGAAATTATAATTGTTGAGTCCAAATATTATAATAATCGCCTTTGAGTATAGAACCTGCCAAGTAAAAGCCTATATTTTAAATGTATTATAATGAAATGACGACCAAACCTAAGTGTATTAGAAGAAATATTATAAATTCTTTACTTTAGATTTAAATTTTTAGTACTTAACATTTTTCGTCACTTAGCATTAGCTTATATAATTAGCTAACTACTATTAGAAGGCCTAAACCCCCCGCAGCCAATTATGAATAAACAAACAGTATTTATGTAGTAGCTGGCAACAGTACAATAGAAGAAAAGTTAATTTGCCGGATAGCTAATATTATATAAGAAAAATAAACCATTATTAACTTGAAATTATTAATACATAGACAAATTGATAGGTTGTGAATTTATACATTTTCTAGATTTTTTATAATACTGAGTAATGATACAAAAAGCTACAAAAAAAGCGCTTCTTTAAATGTAAGTTCCCTTTATGCTTGCTTGCATTAGTTAGAATGGCGTGAATGAGTGTTTAATGAACTAAGTAATAAAAGAGAATTTCTGTAAGATACTTTAAATATTATGTAAAATTCTGTTGTATTATTAAAAACTTTCTATTATTTATGAGTTAATAAAACTTTGACTTAGAAAAATCATAATGCTTAGTCACTAAAGTTCACTGCTTTGCCATCGTCTCACTGTTTTGAGTTAATTCAAAAGTGTATTTATTATTTTACTATAAAAACTGTTTTGTTTTACTTATATGGGATTACTCACGTTTAATTATGTTGGGTAGCTCGACTACAGTTTCGGTCACAAACGTGACGTGATTAGACGCGAGTAATTCCACATAAGTAATACAAAAATATATGTATTATGTATATATTTTTCCTACCTTCCATTTTAGTCGTATTATTTTAGATAAACTTAAGTAATTACGTACTTTTATTTTTTAATATTGTTGTATTAAAAGTGTTGTAACTAAAATTACGGCTTAGCCTATAGCTGCGTGCAGTGGTAGAGGAGTGTGCCCGTTAGTATTTCTTAGATATAGACGAAATGATATATTTAGTAATATGTTGTCTTATAAAACCATCAAACTATGATAAAAATATATCTTCATAACAATAAAAACATGTCTAAAAATACTATTACTAAATACTTATTTTGATACATAAAATTAACCTACTTTGCCTTATATATTTTTTATTTTGTATTTTTCGATAATTATTTTATATTGTAGCATGGTGGTATGGTACTCTTTAGCCATCAGCTGGCTAGTTACAACTTGAGAAAACTTGAAAATCTGTCGCCAAGCACCTAACAGTGGTTACGACAGCCTCACTTGAGAGCCAGCTCCATTACAGGCTACGTATGTTTACCATCTTTGACCACACCGTCACATAACATCAGGTGAGCTGACAAAGATCTACCTTCACCTAGTGTCAAAATAAAAAATATATTAAAATCACCTTTCTATTAAAATTGCTTTGAAAAAATCATAAAATATATTTTCCCTCGACATCAATCAAAAAATACGCTCATATTTACATTATAGTCATTAAGAATAGAATGGCTTTAATTAGCTTAGTGTTTTATTAAAAGACTTTAGATTGTACAAAAAAATATCTATATAATTACTGTGTAAAATAGTAAATATATCATTCAAAAACCTTATACCTATAATCTTGCAACGAAATTTTTTTTCTATAATTTTAAGAGATAAAGTGGAAAGACAATAAAAGTGATTAAAGAGTATAGAATGAAACCTGCTTAATCAAATTTTATTTGCTTGTGTAGGAATAATTTAATATGTATTAAAGTAAAACTTTTGAGAAAGTGGGTTTCAGCTGCTAATATATTAGAGCAGTTCTTATAGAGACATTAAATATTATATAGGTCAGAATGATTGCGTATTTTGTTTGGCATTCGAAAGAAATCATAGCATGATATTAAAGCCTTTAGCGCTAACAATTAAACCCTCTATTACTTATTAATCCTTCGAAGTCGATCAGTAGTTTTAGAGGGTTCCTTTTGTTGCCTGTCTCATACATTTTTATTAATACTTGCTCAATCGACTAGATCGAAGGTAAAGGAAGCATAAATCATTCATTTCAAATTGAATGACATCACCAAAAGTATTCTACTTATATCTAATTTATGTTTAGCTATTTTCTATAAGAACTGTGTTAAAATGTGAATTGACAATAAAATTAGAAGAATTATATTCTGTAACAAATCTAATAGAGAGTAAGCGATTGAATATTATGAATCTTGTAGAGTGGTAACGCTGAAAAATATGCCTCAATAAAGTATAGATTGGTTTGTTCATTGGAGTTTTATTTAAACATATCACTGGCAACATATTATTTTTGGCATTGCAGTTTGATCATTTGCCTAATAACTTTTAACTTGGTAGATCTCCTTAGCAGGTGGTCGTCTAGGTAGGTACCACCGCAGTATCAGATATTGTGCCGCCAAGCAGTAGTGTGTCAACATTACTGCAGCTAGAGAAATTACAGGGCTGTTGAGACTAACCATCGAAAGTCTCAAAGCAATGAGCGTTAAAGCAGCGATGCCCTGAACTTTGTTTTACTATACAGAGTTCTGTGTATCGCTGTAATGGTCATGGACAGGCGTTATCTCTTACCATCAGGAGAGCGTCTCGTTCGTATTAATTTTACATAAAAAAAGAAAAAGAAAAATCAAATGAAGTAAGTCACGTCACAGACAAAAGCACATAAAGTAAGTCAAACCCAATCATCATCATTAGGCTATCGAAGTCCACAGCTGGACATAGGCCTCTCCCAAGACACGCCACTCAGCCCGATCTTCGGCTTTTCGCTTCCATCCACCACAAACTGTCCTACGTATATCGTCACTCCATCGAGTCTTAGGGCGTCCTATGAACATGTCTACACCAGCGGTTATCAGTTCTGCGACAGATGACCAGCCCATTGCCACTTCAGGTTGCTAATACGCTGGGTTATGTCTATGACTTTAGTTCCCGGCGAATTACTTCATTCCAGATACATTCGCTTAGAGAAATGCCGACAATAGCTCTTTGCGTAGCCCGCTGAACGAGTTCCAGTCATGCCCTAGTTACCAAACAGTTAAAAGAAACGACATAAATATACAGAAACAACCTTTATCCCCCACAAAACAGACATCAATTTACAAAATCACAGTTCAGTCTTTTCTTTCCGCCAGCTCCTGAACGCCTTAACAGCCTTGAAGACGTCTTCGGCGAATATTTTAGGCAGTTCGAATGCTAGGAAATGTCCACCGTCGTCCAGGACAGTCGCGTTGATGAGGTTTGGGTATTTGAACCGGAGTATGTGGGGTGGCTGGTAAAGGAGCTCATGTTTCGCTTGGAACACCCAGGTTGGCACTTGTGAAGGGTGCCTGTCGAGATAAACGAATGCATTGCAAGATATGATCGTTAATATTGACAAAGCCTACTATAAGGTGGCTCATTACGTGGAAGACAGGAATATATGGTTGTAGTAGCTTCTCTCTGCACTTGCATCCCCCTGGCTAAGTGACAATTGTAGTAAGCATAATGTATTAATATCTATAACTGTAAACTGTATAAACTGTAACCTAATATGAAAAGAAAGATCCACAAAAAAAAATGCCTTGCTGAATTTCTTGCCGGAGTCTTCTCAGTTGAAGTGTAATTACGAGCCGGTGGTAGATTAAAAAATGTAACTTAACGTTCATAAGTGCCTTACCAGGGCCTAAACTGAATAAATTACTTTTTGATTTTGATTTTTTGTATATCTGCAAGATACGAGTGCATCATTTTACAGTTGATTTTATTTCTGTATCATACTGTCTAAATAGAAATTAAATATTTACCCCAGCCCTTAGTATAAGACTGGTTTCATAGTTCCGCTGACCACCAGCGCGGGCGGCAAGCGCGGCTCGTCGACCCGCGTGAAACTTTGAAACGAGTTTAGTATTATTACGCCTCAGACAGTCGCGATGACACCTTTTTCAATACAGGTATTAATGATTTATTACCTATAGAAAAAAAGGCAACGCACAATATAGTCACTAGACTCTTTGACAGCGCGCGGTTGAGAAGACCGATCAATCGCGCGCTGATTGCCGTCAGTGCCGGCCGTCAGCGTCAGTCGGATTCATTATGAAATGGTACAAGGAACTAGAAGCTCGAGACCCATGACACGTACCGATCGCGCTGGCGTAAGCGGAACTATGAAACCAGCCTAAAAGTAAAGCATAATAGCTCATGAACAGCGCAAGGTGATCCATGCGGGTGTCAAATCTGATGTGTTCTAGGTACTTTACGAGTGCCCACACCTGCAATGCGGCAGATCCGACGTTCTGTTTTATGTGAAGATGTAAAGACCCCCTTTAAATACGTATTAACCGTCACCATTACAATTGTTCCCATATACTCTTTCCAGCAATAAATTAATAAATTTTATTGGCAGGTTCTTCAAGAAAAACTTGATAGTTATAGGTTTTGAAAGCTCACCCCTGCCACTGTGCACTCCTGGCTTTGTTGCTCATGTTCTCCGCGTAGAATCGCATGGAAGTAGTGATAGAGTTACTGCTCCAGTATATCATCAGGTTATCAATGAGCTGGTCTTTGGAGAAACGGTAGTTTAGGCCACCGTCAATCTGTAAACATTGAACAAAATTTATAAGTTTTTTATTTTATTTTTATGAAACAGTAATGAGACTAACGTGACGTTCTCCTGATGTTAAGAGATAACGCCTGTCCATGATCATTGCAGCGAACTTTGAAACTTTAAGTAGTAAAACAAAGTCCAGGGCACCGCTGCCTTGGCGCTCATTACTTTGAGACTAGAGGGTTAGTCTCAATAGCCCTGTAATTTCGCTAGCGGCAGTACTCTTCAAATACAGAAATACAGTAATGTTTATACACTACTGCTTGGCGGCAGAATATCTGGTACTGTGGTGGTACCTACCTAGATGACCTCCTGCTAAGGAAATCTACCACCAAGTAAAACGCAAGTAGCGCTTTGCGCTTACATCTGCTTTTCATAACTACGAACCAATAGGCTGATGGTACTTATTACCCTCCATAAACGTCAATGACCATTATAGGGGTAAGTACGAACAGTAACAAAATAAACTCCAGGCCATCACTTTATTGGCGCATGTTATGAAACATAATAATATCTTGGTCTCAATAATTTATCTGAAAACAATCCCCTTCAAACCGGAACTCATTCATATTTACTACTAAGCAGAATATCCGGTACAGCGGTGCATCCTGTCTAAAGACTTTCTGCAAAGGCGATTTATCAAGTAAAGAGGTTCCAAGACACATCTACACTCTCTACATTTTACAGTTTTCGCTCTCTCACCTTAAACTTGTGATCTTTTCGTGTCCACACTGCAAACTTCTCCAGAATGTACGCCAGTAAGCCCGCAGGAGAATCAGTCAGGGCAACACCTGGAGACATTAAATTCAGTTTACAATTGATAACATTTCAACTTCTTATATTATGTGTCTATACTCCAGAACGCGTTGGATCTGGGCATAATTCTCAACT
This sequence comes from Biston stratarius, assembly GCA_950106695.1. NCBI lineage: Eukaryota > Metazoa > Arthropoda > Insecta > Lepidoptera > Geometridae > Biston > Biston stratarius. Next base: position 8,628,926 of record OX467116.1, on the reverse strand, counting down.
ACCCACAAATAAGTTTGAATCATCTTTATAGTGAAACGTTACTTCACACCCAAAACAGTAGCTCACTTTTCTCAAAACACATTCCCTGAAGATGGCAAAAAAACGCAGCCTAATAGAAAATAAAAACACGAACTATATAGACTCGTCTGGTCTGATCTGGTAAGGCGTTCTAGATAGAAGACCATCAGCTAACTTCAAATCTGGAGGACCAAATCCTATCTCTGTCTTTTCTAAGTTATATTGCGTACTGTTAATTGCCACTAGCTTCAAACTATGAAAGAAAACATCGTGAAGAAACATGCATATCTGTGTTATCGAAGATTTGTGAAGTCTTCCAACCCACAACCCACACTTGGCCGGCGTGATGAGCTTTTTTGATAAGAAAACGACGGCATCCAGGAGTGAGATAGGTTATAAAAGACAAAGCTGATTCGGGGTAACGTCTTAGCTATAAAGATAAACACCAAGGTAAGGTCAACTTAAGTACATTTCAGAAAGTGTACCTTGGAATTACACCACTTGATTACGTCTGCCCCTTTCTACTATCAGACAGACGCAGCCAAAGCGTCATCCACACATACTGGAGATTTCCTACCAAATGTTTTAATTACACATTTTTCATATCTTGAACAGCAATATGGAAGCTCTGTGTCTACAATTCCTAATACAATTGGAGTGTCTTCAAATTCAGAGAACTACTTCTTCTCCGTAACAATTTTTAAACGTGCTCCTTTCTAGATTTGATCACTGCTCAACAAGACATGGTCATGACAAACTTATCAAAATCCTTCTTAGGATTCAGTGCTTAACAAGTGGAGTTGATTTCGTTAGGAAACCATCTAAGTTTCCTATTATAACTTGTGAAATAAAATAGTTCCTTACCGACTGTATCAGGTTTCGTGGCCTGAAGATGGAAGTATCCGAATTCCTCGAGCATGTAGGCGAAGATTTTAGAGAGTGGGTACATACGTTCCCACAGGTGGGACTCCACTATGAGCGATGGGACCCACGCGCCTATGGCTGTATTGATCATGGCACACGTGTTCTGAAAACGAAGGAAGGTATCACACATTAATCTGATGATACGCACGTGATAGAACACGCTGTTAGGTATCTTCGCGCCAGAGGGTGGTAGCTAGCCAGCCACCTTAAACTACAGCTCAAGTAGAAAATCTATTAAAAAATACTTTGTTATAGTTTATCCTTCAGCGGCAGCTCAAGCTTATTGTTGTGGTTTGAACCCACGCCCTTTAGCGAGTGAACAGACCTAACTCGTTATAAGACTGAGTTCGTCGTTTGCCACTTACCATCGCTGAAGGCATGTTGTTATGGTGTCCGAGTACATCATCCTGGAAGAGGGTGGACATTGCCGCGGCGATAGCGGAGCCCCAGTCTCCTCCCTGAACGTAGAACTTCTTATGACCGAGCCGGTGCATTAGGTTGCGGAAGATTACCGCTACTTCGGGAATTCCCAGACCTGGCCGGACCGCAGGCTAAAAATAAATAAGTAGGAACAATATTAAGAACATCATTGTAGCGATGATGGCTTAGTGGTTAGCGCGGTAGGTTCTCATGCCGAAGGGCGTGGGTTCAAACCCCAACAATGAGCTTGAGCTGCCGGTGAAGGAAAACATCGTGAGGAAACCATAGTGTGGTGGTAGGGCACTCTCTAGTACTCGGCTGGCTAGCTACCACCCTCAAGTTGAAAATCTGCCGCCAAGCATCTAATGGTGTGTTCCGGCGGCCTCACTTGAGAGCCAGTTCCATTCCAGGCTAGGTGTGCTTTACCATCTTCGACCAAACGTCACTTAACATCAGGTGAGCTGTGGTCAAACACCTAGCATGTCAGCCATTAAAAAAATATTCTTAAACACCCTAGAGTAAAAAGTTTAGGCCAAACTTATGAACCATAACTAAACGGGTTAATTTATAGGATTTACTAGCTGTTAACCACGACTTCGTTCGTGAATAATGAAAACAAAAAAAAGATCAGTTCTCATTAATTTTATGCATTCCTATTTCGTTTGTTGTTTCAAAATAACATTAGAATATTTTGTAAAGCTCCATCTGTTAATAATTTTTTGAACTACTTTAGTGATGGTAACAAAATACAATCACCGAAAGAAAAATAATTCTCCACGACTTAATGTTACGCACAATATGAGGTAGATGGCGTCACTTGCACATAAATCTATGGTAAAGCGTGGTGGTAGGGTACTTTCTAGTACTCGGCTGGCTAGCTACCACCCTCAAGTTGAAAATCTGCCGCCAAGCATCTAACGGTGTGTTCTGGCAGCCTCACTTGAGAGCCAGTTCCATTCCAGGCTAGGTGTGCTTTACCGTCTTTGACCACACCGGCAGTTAACATCAGGTGAGTTGTGGTCAAACACCAAGCCTGTCTGCCATAAAAAAAAATCTGCATATGAGCCTTCACTATTATTAGATTCCTTTGAAATATTATGTAATCAAGACTTACGTCAGAGAATCCGTATCCTGGCAAGCTGGGTACGATCACTTCAAACGCAAAGTCCACGTCAGGGTTCTGTCTCGTCAAGAGCGGGATAGCTTCGTAGAATTCCCGCACGGAACCTGGCCAGCCATGAAGAAGGAGAATCGGAACAACTTCGACGTTCACTGGTACCTAAAAACGATAAAGTTGTTACCATTGCAGTCAATCAGATATTCTACCACCGAGCAGTAGTGTGTAAAACTGTGTTCTGGATTAAACAGTTAAAACTACAGCTCGGGGCCCTGTGGATGTAAAGGGACCCCAGCCCCCATTGAAAACAAAATGCAGTGAAATTTTTATTCTAATAATTTATGAAAATTTGCGAATTTGAATTTAAATTTGTTTTTTTTTGTTTTTTTTTTGCTTTATAATTAAGGGCCGTAATTATTAATTACAACAATATACTTGTTTTTTGTAAATGTCTTTATTACCTCATATCTTTCAATGGACATAAGGATTTCGACAGTTAAGTTATCGTTATATTTGTCTTAAAAACTCATGTGTCCTTAGTTAATTGTTTGAAAAATAAATTGCGGATTTTTGGCGCGAAATAGTAATATGTTAATAAAAATATAATTAACCAAACCTATTGAATAGGTTATCAAAATAAAGGAAATTAAAAAGGGATTACAAAAATATATAAGTTATATGTTTATATTTAGTTAAGTGTGAGCAGCTATTTGTCTTCCATTGAAATACAAATGTGCGGAACATAGATATTACTATCTTCTAAAAAGCCAACCCAACAACGATGCAGTCTAAGACGGAATACGCTTGGCTGCAAACCCATTCACTTGCTAGAGAGCAGACTGTATTGGAGAAAGTATTTATTCGAGAACATTCATCAAACCTCACATTGACACGGCTTGCGGTGCGGCATCAGCTATGGTTGGCTGTTGTGAATTTAGATGCTACAGAAGGTTGTGCTTGCCTCAAGCCGCGGCAAGACAAATGGATCGTGTTCTAACCTGATTCTACAGACCTGCGGTTTTACTCTGATGAAATGTATATCCAGCCCTTGAATATAAGTCTTGAACTGTGGGAACTGGTTTAGGTAGTTCTCCCTCTGCTGGAAGGGATATTCTTCGGCCCAGTACTGCAGCCAGGCGTCAAGCTGACCGCAGTTGAATCCATACTCGAAGCCAACACCTTCAAGAGGAGGCGTGAACTTGCGATGACCTTTGAGACGACGCTGGAGGTCTTTGATTAACTGAAAATAGTTAAACATAGTAATAAGCGTCTGTGTGGTTAGTTGTTTTCCTTATTATCCTATTCGAAATGAGAGCGGTAAGTTCTACAACGACGTCGTGTTTAGAGTTTTGTGTATTTCTCCACTAGCATCTACCGAGCATCCAATTCAATTCTTTAAAGTACCAGAGCAAGACTCGTCATTATCATCACCATCATTTTTCAGCCTGACACCAACCTCTGCAGAGCGTAGGCTATTACATGGCCACTGTCCTGCCAATCTAATTCTTCTAAATCTAATTCTTCGACCACATCATCGCTTACCATCAGGCGAGTTGGTGGTCAAATTCGAACTTATCCGAATAAAAAAAAAAAAATTCAAGCTCGACCCATGATTTTTGCAAATTCGACGATCCAGCGATCTGGTGAGCACTCAACACATCGCATCTAGGTACTTTTAAGTTATAAGCAGTAAATTTCACATCATCAGCCATAGGACGTCCACTGCTGGACATAGGCCTCCTCCTGGGGAGGTTTTACCAATACTCGCCACGCTTGGCAGGCGGGTTGGAGAGCGCAGTTAAGAGGAAAGCAGTCAACTGAGACATTTGAAAATTAGGAATTTCACCAAGCTATTTCTGTCGCGCCGCACGCAGCACCCGCGTACATACTGAGCGAAAGGGACAACTGCACCTCGGGCTCATTAAACCCGAAATAAAATGAGCAAAATCGAGGTTTCGTATTCCTCTGTTTCCTCCTCCAAATTTATACCGATTTTAGTATTTCTTTTAACAAGTAAATAAGAAGGGTGTGTTCTTTGCCTGTGCGTTTTATTTTTTTAAGATTATGTCTATGAGATTGGGAATTTGGACGTAGAAACACAGCGTTGAAACTAGGTAAATTTTAAGATTTTTGAAGATTCCTAGCTCTTATAAAAAAAAACATATATCAAAAAATCAAAACAGAGAGGCATGAAACTAGCAAGTATCTACTTCCTATCTAAAAATTATTGCTCTAGTATTAAAATCCTGGAAGGAAAATGGGGAAAACGTTTGTATGAAGAAAATGACGACTTGTTTCCTCTTAAGTGTGATTGTTCAAGGAAGACGCTGCTGCCCATCGTCCGGATGACATCCCTTAGCCGACTCTTACGGCAACCACGGGTAGTGAGGGTGGGGTACTATACGCCGGCACCACCACAGCTAACATTACATTTATATGTAGCAAAAGAAAAATATAAATTTTACAAGTACTTTTAGCTACAAACCCACTTAGTAGATCGTGTCCCAAATATAGCAATTCGACGTCACACTAAAGTCCAAGACGTTGGTACGTGAACCGCTAAGTTAAAGTGTTAACAGCCACTTGGCTTGACGGGATTACCTCTAGTCCAGCAAGGTAATTCCCAAACTGGTATTCGAGATACGGACGCTGTGTATAGGACCACCAGCTCGATTATGACACTGTGCAGCATGCCAGAAGACATTGGTTAAGGCTCGCATAGAACCGGAAATAAAATCGTGAACGAAAGGCCTATACCGACTAGTAAGTCAAAAGGGTGGTGGTTATATAGGCAGTTATTATTTTTAATAATTTTTACGCGCCTACTATTTGTACCTATATCTCCCAAATCTTCTCACAAATCCCTTTGATCCAACTTACATACCTCATCATCAAACTTGATTTTGAACGGCCGGACGCCGTGATCCAGTTTGCCCTTGAGTTCGTTCGGCCCCCACCACTCGTGAGGATTCATCTCCGCAAGGGACTTGGTTTTGAAGCAGTTGTATAGGAACCAGCCGGCGCTGGCGACGACGACCAGGGTGAACAACTTGAGAAGCATTATGAGTCCTGTAAGAAAAATTAATAATTTGAATTTTGTATATAATCAATTGCCGTGCGTGCAAAGCGATCGATTTGAATTTTTTGTTTTGTATGAATACTGGGGCTGAGAAAAAAAGGTAATTAGGGATAAAACAACGGGACAGCCAAAAAATCGAAATTGTTATTTTATATGGAAGTCACCAGGTATGAATTACTTTCAATAGACATTACAATGTGAAAAATCCCGCGCCCAGAAGTAGGTTTATAAAAACGGCTACTTCGGAACATAATCAAAGATCCTACTATATTTACCGTACCGTGACCTTAATTAAACATAACATCAAGTTTAAGACGGTCATTCTGACTTTACCAAAAGTAGTTTGTGTAAAATGTAAATAATAAATTTATCTTACCGGTATTCGACTGATAAATGTTGATAAGCAATCGGAGTAGAAACAACACGCGTACTCCCGACCAGTTTAGTCCGCTTACTGGCGATGAACCAAAAACCAATGAATGACGAGATATTGCAGCGTATTATGTTTACAATGTTTATAGTGACGATGTTGAATAGAAAATTTTGTAGAGAAGCAGTTCCAATTAAATTTTGTTTTAATCACATTAAAAGACCTTTCTCGCGTCTTGCATGAGCCTGGTGAAAAATCAAATAGCAGCCAATTTTAACTGATTTCAAAAAAGGAGTAGGTTCTCAATTCGTCGGTATTTTTTTTTTCTGTTTACTGATTACTCGAAGACGGGTTGTTTTGTTTCTATTTCCTAAGTGATCCCATTTTAATTTTATCGAAATCGGTCGAGCGGTTTTTAAAAATCAACAAGAATCTAAAAATTGTTTATCTACTTCGATGATATTTCGTTTACTTCGAAACCTCGCTGTTTCATTGGAGCAGTGGGTTTAATTGGCCTAAGGATCACGGAGTTGGTTTTTTTTATTGAAAATTTATACTTAAATCTTTATCGTTTTTCTTTTCTTTTCAAATACAAAAAAGAACTTACGCCAAATTTTAATGCTGAGATAGCAGGGCCATCGCAGTACTTTTTAGGGTTCTATACCCAAAGGGTATGGACCCTATTACTAAGACTTCGCTGTCTGTCTGTCCGTCCGTCTGTCTATCACTAGGCTGTATCTCAAGAACCGCGATAACTAGACAGTTGAAATTTTTACAAATTATGTAGGTATTTCTGTTGCCGCTATAACAACAAATACTAAAACACAGAATAAAATAAATATTTAAGGGGGCTCCCATACAACAAACGTGATTTTTTGCCGTTTTAATAGATAATGGTACGGAACCCTTCGTGCGCGAGTCCAACTCGCACTTGGCCGGTTTTTTGTATTTGATTTTTTTATTTGTCTATTATAGTATTGTGAACAAATGTGTCCACTTCAAGATTGCTTGGAAGATATTGCTATAAGCAAACGCGTAGATTAGATCCATGCTAGATAAAGTCCTCTCCTACGACATGACTCTCGATCCTATCTTCGGCTTTCGCTTCCGTTCACCAACAGCTGTCCTAACTATAGTGCCACTCCATCGAATCACAGGGCGTTCTACGCTACATTTACCAAACGGTCTCCACTCAAAACACACCTTAGAGGTTATCGGTGACAGTAATCTCCAGTCCACAGCCAGTTCAACTTTCTAATACAATATTGATATAGGAGCAATATCTGGAACGTTCTTTTTAAAATGTTAAATCCTAGGAAAATACTGAGCGACTAAAATTTGCTTCCGTAAGTCTCTCTTACAAACATTTTTTTGTGTATAGCGACGGCGTTCTAAGCCGGTTGCATTACAAAAAAAATATTTCATTTTGGACTCCAGTCAAACCCAAATTACGTTTTCGACTAACGAAAAAAATTAATCGCATTTTCCTTATTCGTAATCGTAATCATAATCGTTCGTGTAAGTGTAGCAACAAATGTAGTTCATGTGTGCGTGTGCCAGGTATTGTGTTTCATATTGGAACTGTTTCTCTGTTAGTTTTCCGCTCGGCGTCGCCGATTGGTAACATATTGTATTATTAAATATTCTGTGGCGGTGTTTATGTCCTGAGTAAGTAGTATAACATACACGATATACAAATAATTACTGGTGGTCAACGTTTTGTACTTTGTATTGCATTAAGTACTTTTATTTTTATGATTGATTTGATTTTCAATCAGCAATTTAGTGTCTGTACGTGCTTTTTATCTTTTTCTTATACTTGCTGTTGCCTGGTCCTAGCGTTTTCCCGCTTTATCTGAAGTAAAGTAGCCAAGGTTATGAAGTAAATGCATTTACATATTCTACGAATATATAAGTAGATAGATAAAATAACTTTGAAACTGTATTCCTAACTTCTTGATGAGAAATGTGAAACGTAGGTAATCATGATTTGTAAATCTTACATCTATGTTACTTCCACAACTCATGCTTACCTACGTTACAAATGAAGAATCTTAATCATACAGTTTCATAGTTCAATAGATGCTTATGTGCCTACCTAACGGGAACCAGATAACTAGTATAAAACCAGGATGTCCTAAATCTTTTTGCCAAGAGGTCATCTAGGTAGATGTCACCATAGCATCAGTTATTATACCGTCAAACAGGAGGATGTAGACTATGGTCCACTTTGAAGGGTAGCTGGCAGGTAGGTAGGTAAAAAAAAATTAAAAACCAGCTAGTCTTCTTCTTATTTTAATTTTTTTGGCGTCACTCTTTTACATTTGCCAGTGTTAATTATTTCGATATTTTCAAGTAAGTATTTATGATAAAACTAATAAAATAACTCTAAGTCATACAAAGTAAGTTAAAGTCAAGTCTGGTCCTAAAAAAGTAATAGTGACTTTACTACAAGTTTCAGAACAGTTTTGGAAGCAATATGAAACCATATTATATTACATTATTATTCTGTCAATTTTCTACAGGAATCATTTCGGAGAATGTGCTACTGATCTGTATAACCTTGTACTTCCATCCCTTTTTTACTACAGCACAAGTAGAAAGACGGCCCACTACCACCCATACATAGTGGAATTTCCTTGGGTACGTACCAAACGTTTTGATTACGTTTCTCATCCGTACGGCCAAGGAATGAAACGAACTGCCGGTTTCGTTGTTTCCTGAAAGATATAATCTAGATCTTTTCAAGACCAGAGTGAAAAGGTATCTTCTAAGTCTGCGAGCTTCATCTCCCACCACATCATCGCTTACCATCAGACGAATTGGTGGTCAAACGTGGAATTAACCGTATTAAAAAAATTATATCGCTTTCCTACACTCGCGCTTGTAAATGGACACTTTATTAATAAAACACAAAAAAAAATACACTAGAAAAAACATACATTTTGGAAAAAAATATATTCCGTCGACACAACCCTTTTGCGTTCCGCCAAAATCTCAAATTTTTATTCGTCTATATTTCCAAAGCCTTAGCTCTTACTCTGTTTATCATGTGCCATCTTCTAAACCCTTCCACAGCATTTAAGACATCATAAGCGAAAAGTTTTGGCATTTCCAAAGCCAGGAAATGTCCGCCATCGTCAAGGACTGTAGCATGAATGAGATTCGGGAATTTGGTCTTCAGGATTGTAGGAGACTGGTATATGATCTCCCATCGAGCTTGGATTACCCACGTTGGGACTTTAGTTGGTTTCCTGAAAGATAAATAACTATTTTCAAGTCCCGAACAAAACGGAGGGGTGTTATAAGTTTAACGTGTGTATTTGCGTGTCTGTTTGTATTGTCGAAACTCCGAAACAGCTGAAGAAGCTTTGACAGTAAAATTAATTCGTATGCCGTGACGGCAAACGGCGTGACGCGCTCGAGTATATACCTACACTTTGTTGCTTCTGTGTGAGCTGCGTGTTATTTAAATTAGTCACATCTGACAGATGTCTCGTGAAAGCCTATTTTTATCGAAAGTTGACTTCATCGAATGTATGTAATTAAGTAAAAATGTATATGGTATTAATTCGAATCAATTTGTATGCCTTTATGACATATTGCAAGCTAAAACACAGCTCTACAACAACACACTTCGTGCAAACACAAACTCGACTATGAGCTAAAGCGGGCAAACTGTTATGGTGACATCACTGCACGGTTACAGTTCAGGGTGAACTACTAGTTTTAGTTTAATAATATTATGCTTGTCACCAGGGTTCTATAAATAGACTAAAAAAACTTTCACTCCCGGCGATCAGCACAGTTATGTGTTTTTGTAGCCATGATAGCTCAGTGGTTAGCGCGGTCGGATCACACGCCGAATAGCGTGGATTCAAACCCTAGCCATGAGCTTGAAGTGCCAGTGAAGGAAACCGCAGCATGCATTAGTACTCGGCTGGCAAGCTCTCTTACGTCGAAAATCTGCCGCCAAGCACTTGATGGAGTTTTACGGCCTCACTTGAGAGTCAATTCCATTCCAGGCTGAGTGTGTTTACTATCTTCGACCACAACATCACTTTACATCAGGTGAGCTGTGGTCAAACATCTAACCTGTCATCTATAGAAAAAATTGCTAAAGCTTAAAATTTTCTTCCAGAAATTTACTCACATATATACTCCGTTAAGAGAGAACTGCTTATTAAATGACTCTGTGTAAATCCTAAACGACGATGTTATAGAGTTGCTGGTCCAGTATATCATCAGGTTATCGATGAGGGTCTCCTTGGGGTAGTGGTAGAGACCACCGTCTTCTCTGGGGGTGTAATATCTTCTAGTTCCGGTGGTGAAAATCTGGAGAATGTAGGCTAAAAGACCCGCTGGTGAATCGGATAGACCTACCCCTGTACAGAAGACCAAATACTTAAATTATAAGTCTGATCCTTAATCAGTTACCACAGCAGACGAGTCCACCCTGCTTTCAAGCAGTAGTGTGTAAACATTACTGGGCGAAATTATTGGGCTATTAAGACTGAATGACTCAAAGTAATGAGCGCCAATTCAACCGAATTTTGTTCTAACGAAAAGACTAAGAAAAACTTAAAGTTGTAGTCGATAAAATCGTCGATACATGTTAATGACTGTGACTTGCATATATTATGTAGGTATATGTCACAGTCATGTTCATATATCGAAGAAAAATTTCATTATTCCAGATCTAAGAACGTTAGCCAGTTTGGATTTATTTGGTCTTGAGAGACAATCTGATTGATTGACAACGGACTGATCGTTTTAAATAATGCGATGCTCAGTGGTTAGCGCGTTCGGTTCGCACGCCGAAGAGCGTGACTTCAAACACCAACAATGTGCTTGAGCTGCTGGTGTAAGAAAACATCGTGAGGAAACCATAGCATGATGGTAAGGTATATTCTAGTACTTGGCTGGCTAGCTACCACCCTCAAATTGAAAATCTGCCGACAAGTACCATATTTGACCACACTGTCACGTAACAGCAGGTGAGTTGTGGTCTAACTATAAATAAAAAAAAACCGTTTTCCTTTAGTGATATGTTTGTAATCTGAAAGTTACAGAACGTGTCCCGCCACAACAAATAAATAGCCGAAATTCGATAGGTTCCCAATTGCAAGCTAGCTGTAGTTTGGACAGAAGATACCATTATGCTTACCAAGGGTTTCAGGTTTTGTAGCTTGCAGATGTAGATAACCAGACTCACGCAGTAAATATAGCAACTTTGTCAAAAGTGGGTACATTCGCCCAGCTAAAGATGGCTCCACAACTAACGGAGGATATAAAGCTCCTAGCGCATGAAGCAAAAGTCCTTTGAAGGTCCCAGTTATAGCAAAATTGGTGTGGTAACCGAGGACTTCCTGAAATTTGGTAAAATAAGTTATATAAGTCTTTTTTAGAGTTCCGTACCTCAAAAGGAAAACACGGAACCCTTATAGGATCACTTTGTTGTCTGTCTGTCTGTCAAGACCCTTTTTCTCAAGAACGCGTGGAGGTATCAAGCTGAAATTTACATTAAATACTCAGGTCTACTGTCTCTTGGAGCTGTAAAAAAATCTAACTTCTAAGCCAACGCAATCAAAAGATACAGCCGTTTATGCTGCAAATTTTCGACACTCGCAAGGGAATCAAAACCTACAGGGTCACATCATCAGCCATAAGACGCTGGACACAGGTCTCCTCCTGGGGGGTTTCGCCTATACTCGCCACGCTTGGCAGACGGGTTGGCGAGCGCAGTTAGGTGTGATTGTTCAAGGAAGACGCTGCTGCCCATCTTCCGGATTACATCCCTTAGCCGACTCTTACGGCAACCACTGGAAGAGAGGGTGGGGTACTATTCTTACGCCGGCACCACCACGACAAACTTGCCGTGAATTCGGAATCTTGAAATTTGGTACGAACCAATGTTTTATAGCACAGATGAAGGAAAAATTGCGAAAAGTATACATTACCATTTAAAAAAAAAACATAACTTTTACTTATATACTTTTACTTTTTTTTTACTTACAGGTTTGTACGGAATACTCAGTGCGCGAATCCGACTCGCACTTGGCCAGTTTTTTTTTTAAATTGTGCTACGTGTACTTCTTCCGACACAAATCTGGGACATAAGTATATATGATGATGATACCTTAGGATATAAAGTAGCCATATCGGCGCCAATTAATCCACCCCAGTCTCCTCCCTGTACGTAGAACCTTCTGTGACCGAGTCGGCGCATCAAGTTCCTCAGCACGACCGCTATATTCTCGGCATTCAGTCCAGGACGTTCAGCTGCCTAGAAAATGGAGAACTGTTTACGAGTCTTAGTTGTTTTTATATATTAGTTATACATAATATAGAGATGTAATAATAATCTCGTATCCGCAGGTAATTCTATAGGGTCTCCTTGAAGAAGGCCACCGGATGTGGCCTAAATTATAGTCAAAGTATCCGACATAATTAAACTTTAGTAATACCTTATAAGTAAAATAAAAAAGTATCAAAACTAAGTCAGTTTCCATAATATAATTAAAGCTTTTTTAAGCAGTGGCCTGCCAACTTTTTGACGTCGTGAAATGTGACGGGCTATTTCAAGTATAGATGAACTTTGAAAAAGCCCTACGCTTTATAAATCTATACTACGTACACACATACTCTTATTTTATTTATATATTTTCCCTTTTTATATTATTTTGTAATGTGCAGATTATTAAACAAACATGTAGAGTCGCGAAGTTGAATCTAGCGACCATGTGAACTTGGGTCTCCAAGACAGTCTGCAGGCTTCGCCTACTTTGGACCCCAATGTATTAAGTTATACAAATTGTAACAACCGGAATTGTATGTCCTGTACTATATTTTATTTTTAAATTAAATAAAAATTATCTTATCTTACTAAGAATGATAGTCGCGCGGATGGAAAAAGATAGAGTCGTGAAGAGAAGAGCGTCTAAATTACCTTTTCTATGGTTGACAGTCTAGGTGATTGACCACAGCTAACTTGATCTTAAGTGATGGTGTGGTCGAAGATGGTAAACACACCTCTTGGAACTGGCTCTCAAGTGAAGCTGCCGGAACACACCGTTAGATACTTGGCAGCAGATTTTAAACTTGAGGGAGGTAGCTAGTTAGCCGACTACTAGAAAGTACTCGACCACCATGCAAGTACCTACCGCTAAATCTGGTTCCGTGGCAAAGAATCTCTACGAGCTCCATCAGCTTCAGGGGCAATTTGTAAAACGCAACGATTGGCTTCTTTTAGAGGCAAAGAAAAGAAGAACGCTAACGCAGCAATAATACGAATATTGTAACTTACATCTGAAAATCCAAAGCCAGGCAAACTCGGCGCGATCACTTCCAGAACAAAACTTCTGTCGGCACTGACAGAAGTCAGGTACGGTATGGTCCCGTAGAACTCCCTCACTGACCCTGGCCATCCGTGGAGGATCAGCAATGGAACTACTTCCACGCCAAGTGGAACCTGAACATGTATAACATCTTCGGTTTTTGCAATTCATGTCTAACATCTATAGTTACAGTCAAAGTCCAGTCTTGGTCAAGTCCAGTCCGTGCCAGTCCAATCAAGTCGTACCTTAGTAAAGTAGTGGCGACTTTACTATAAGCTTCGATGGAGTTTTGGAAGCAACACGAAAAGTCATGTTCCACCACATTATATCACTTTCCCACATTCGCGCTTGTAATTCGGCACTTTATGAATAAAACACCACTATTTTTATACATAAACACTCGAAAAAACACTAGTTTTGGAAAAAATACCATGGGGCGACACGACTCTTTCCGCGTTCCCGCCAAACTCTCTTCATTTTTTAGGGCTCCGTACCCAAAGGGTAAAAACGGGAACCTATTACTAAGACTTCGCTGTCTGTCCGCTATATTTCTGTTGCCGCTATAATAACAAATACTAAAAACAAAATAAAATAAATATTTAAGGGGGCTCCCATACAACAAACGTTTTTTTTGCCTTTTTATAGATAATGGTACGAAACCCTTCGTGGGCGAGTCAGACTCGCAATTGCACCGGTTTAAAAAAAAAAATGTAATAGTTTTTGCATGAAAAAGGTTTCACTCTAAAACCTGAAACCATAAAGGTTTAATTTTAATTATAAATGGGCAGTGCGTTAAAACGGGAATTTCACATGTAAAACCCCATTATCACGCAGGAAATGCGAGCCAGAATTACATTATTTATAAACACTAATCGCCGGATTATAACAAAATAGATAATTGAATGATTACAAAGGCAGATATATTTTGAGCATTTCAAATGGGTTAAATGATTTAAGTGAAAATTTTGCGTAAAATAAATATGTGTTAAATAAAAAAATTAGTTTTTTTTTTATATCTAATGATTTGATTTTTTGTATTTTGTGGAATGTATCCATAGACCTGGTAGATACAGGTCTATAAATGTATCTAACCATTAAACTATTTATCTCTTTTTTTTAAGTTTTTTATGTTAAAATTAGTCGAATTTTGGTGTACAATAAAGTTGTATTCTATTCTATTCTGCTTCTTGACGGCAAATCTTCTAGTACTTCAATTTTCCAAATCTTCCAAAACGGCGTGACCAATTTGATGAAATTTTCAGTCAAACTATAGATTAGCCTAGCGTGATTCTGTGAAGTTCGGCAGCGATAAGACAGCAACCGATTTTTTTTTTTTTGTTATTTCTAAAGACACGTGAGAGTTAGGTACACTAGATACAAATATTTTACAGTAACTTACTCTTGGTATAACCCTAATGAAATGAATATCCAGCCCTTGTATGTTAGTTTTATATTGAGGATACATGTTCAGGAACTCTTCGCGCTGTTTGAAAGGGTACTCGTTAGCCCAGTAGTTCACCCATGAGGGCATTTCACGGGAGTTGAACCCGTATTCGAAGCCGACGTTAGGAAATGTTGGTTTTGCCGGCCGGTAGTTCCAAAGACGTTGCCGTAGGTCCTGCACCATCTGAAACCGAAAGAAAAACATACCAAACAATACTAATCAGCCCCGTTTTTACCCGACTGCCAAGGAAGGGTTATGTTTTTTGCGCGTATCTTGTATGTATGTATTTATGTTAACTTCTTTATAACCTCGTATCTTCCAAACGGCCGAATGGAATACGACAATTAAGGTATCGTAAGATTCGTCTCAATAACCCAAGTGTTTTTAGATGGTGATGGTGGACTTTTAGCGCAAAACAGTAATGATATTTTTTAAAAATACCTAACCTGTCAAGTAGGGTACATAAATAAAGACAATTAAAAAAGAAATAATAAATTTCTTAAAAAAAAACTCCTTTAATTATAGCTAAATTTAATCGCAGTCGGGTTATGGATTTTTTAAATTCATCTTTTTATAAGCTGGCCCACTGCTAGGCGCAGGCTGCTTCTCATTGTGAGAAGGGTAATTTCCACCACGCTGGCCAAGTGCAGGCCGAAAACTATAGTTAGGTGCTTGGCGGCAGATCTTCAACTTGAAGGTAGTAGCAGTACTAGAACCAGTCAGTACTAGAAAGTGGAGCATATTTGAAATTTAAACTTTCATGGATATTTTTTTTTTTGTTTTATCACCGGAAACTGATCTAGAACTTCATCGCATTGAATACCTAATTAGTAATTCAAAGTATTTTGTAAACTGATTTGAAGTAAATTGAGATCTTAGCTATGATAAACATAATTAGATAGAGCATGTTAACAATATGCATATACTTAATCAATCTAGCATCAATGTGCATATAATTTGGCATCAATCAAAAAGTTAAAATTCCTACTAAATGCGAATATATTGTACACGATCCAAACCGATCTTTTAAACATTTAAAACTAAAATATAATTTAAATATGTCTTAAATTACATATTTTTTTTAATTATTATTATTAATTATTTCATTACCCTTAATTTATAAACAGTACAATAAAATATAACAATAGGTATGTACGTATTGGTATTAATTTAAGACAGACATTAATACGTATTACATTAGCTTCATTCGTTTATTTATTAAAAATAAATTATTCATGAGATGATATTCAAAATTAAATTGATAACTCGTAAGTTACAAGTCATATTTCAATACATATCAAAATATTAATAACATGTACCTAGTAATATAAAATGAGCGATCTTTGCTCGGCTGAAAACACGGATAAAACTACTTTTTCTAAAAATTCAACCTAGCTAGATCGATTTACCGCCCTCGAAACCCCCTGCGTACCTACTTTTCATGAAAATCGTTGGAGCCGTTTCCGAGATTCAGATTATTATACATATATACAAGAATTGCTCGTGTAAAGGTATTAGATATACAAGAATTGCTCGTTTAAAGGTATTAGATATACAAGAATTGCTCGTTTAAAGGTATTAGATTTACTAGATGACCTGGTGAACTTTATAAATTGATATGAAACGATGCACGACGCAAATACCAAACGATAGCTCCGTTAAGATCACCATCTATTGAAATAAATCCGAACTAGCAATTGAACTACTCGTATATGGCAGTCTAATTAAAATGTTTTAAATGCGAGCTGTCAATTACAGTAATGTTAACAACATTTAACTTACATTGTCATCAAAAACAATTTGAAAAGGTCTTATCGAAGTATCATTCCATCCTTTCAGATGTTCTGGGCCCCACCAATACTCTCCCACGCCCACTGTACTATTCTTGCTCACAGCTGAATTTAAGACGAATATTAACACGACCACAACAATTGTTAAAAATACTGAGACACTCATGTTTCTAGTTCGGAAGCCAATAACTTAGTGTTGATATATGAGACATGCCATACTGGTTACATGTTACATAGATAAGGATTAAAAGCGCATTTACACTGCACTTAGGGTTAGACTTAGGATTAATTGCTTTGTAGGCCGATTTCCTTTTTTATTTAGTAGTTTTATAACTTTTTGGCCTTTTTATCATCATTTCAGAAGTAGGACGTCCACTGCTAGACATAGGCCTCCCCCATTGACTTCCACAAAGACCGGTTGGAAGCGGCTCGCATCCAGCGCGTTCCTGCGGTCTTTATGAGGTCGTCTGTCCGCCTTATGGGTGGGCGTCCTACGCTGCGCTTGCCGGTCCGTGGTCTCCACTCCAGAACTTTGCTAGAATACTATGGTTCATCTAATGAAGTGTCTGGTTGTTCCAATATTTCTGTATGGGGCCGAATCCTGGTCTCTTAAACTACAAGATCGCCGTTAAATCGATGCACGGAAGAAGTGGTGTTGCAGGCGCATGCAGATAATTCCCTGGACAGCGTTCCGCACCAACAATTCCATCTTCAAGGAGCTTCCCACACAGGACAGGCGTTCGTCGATTGTGCAATTAAGAATGTTCTTTGGGCATGTCTCAAGAAACGAGGACAATTTCGAGAGACTTGTGGTATAAAGCCACATATAAGACAGGAGACATCGTGGTCGTTCTCTGCCTTGCTGGATCGACCTTGATACATTGTTACAAAGGCCTCACGGTCCACCGCTGTACAAGTACTAGCAATGCTTAAAAGTTGCCATAAGTATAGAGCCATCGAGCGGCGTGCAGCAGCCCTGGGGACCAGCGGTGACGATGGGAAGACGGGACGCAACCCTGTTCATCGACAGCCACGACTGTTCTGCCGAGTGTGCGATCGTGCGGCCCACCTGCTACGCATACTGCCGTTCCGACAGAACGTCCCGATCTACGACAAAGTTAACGACTTCATCCGAGTCGAATTTAACAACAAATGTCACCAGCACCACCACCACCAGATGTCAAGTCATAAGTAGAGTAGTCATTACTATTGTGTACTCGTATTATGAAACTTCACATTTGGTGGTGGCTAATGCTCTTGAGCATTTTTGGTAATCTCATAGGAACTTGACATTTATCTGATGTAAAATTTATCTTATATTTTAATCCAGGTAATAAACTAAATGTGTACTAAATTTCATCCACATACGCTTAGCCGTTTATCGTGATTGAGTAACAAACATCCAAATATACAAACGTTTTTATATATAACTAGCTGCGTCCCATATGAGAACACTTTTAAGAGCTCCATGAAAACAAGGTCTTCAAGTCGGGTCCCTTGAACGTGAGTAATCCCGCATAAATAAAACAAACCCCCCAATAAAAGGTAACACACTCCCTAAATCCATGTAGTGTGTAATGCTCTTTTGTTTAGTGCTTCTGTAATACATCAGAATGCATTACGATTAAACACGCAACTCGATGTCTATCTATTTGAAGCGTTCTAAATCTTCCTATATAACAACACGAAGAATATCGCATTAAAATCAATTTGTGTTACAAAAATTGTTATTTAACTTTTAGATATTATATTTCGAAAATAAATTTTAATATATTACCTTCAGCGTATTATATTAAGTGAATGATGCTATTTACATTTATTAAATGCTTATTTATAAAGAAATAAATAAATAAATATCGTAGGACATTACACGCAGAGTCATCTGACCCCAAACTAAGCAGAGAGAATATGAAAGAATGTTAGGTGGTAGAGTTTTTTTTTATGTAACTGTAATGAGACGATCAAGACGCTCTCCTGATGTTAAGAGATAACGCCTGTCCATAACCATTGCAGCGATACACATAACTTTGAGTAGTAAAACAAAGTCCAGGACATCGCTGCCTTGGCGCTCATTACTTTGAGACTAGATGGTTAGTCTCAATAGCCCTGTAATTTCGCTAGCTGCAGTACTCTTCAAACCGGAACACAGTAATGTTGACACACTACTGCTTAGCGGCAGAATATCTGGTACTGCGGTGGTACCTACCTAGACGACCTCCTGTTAAGGTAATCTACCACCAAGTAAGTAACAAACACACTCACAAACTTTCGTCTTTATAATATTAGTGTGATTTGTAAATCAGGTTATTATATTTAACTAAAAAGAATGAATTGAATAGCATAGTGACATATTGATGAATTTATATTTTAGAATATTGATATATTGTGATGCTGTTTTGGCGAGTATTTACGTGTTGCCCAAAAAAATGAAATGTAATTAAAATTTAATAGAAAAAAAAATGCTAACAAATGTAATAACAATTTATTTTAATAATACAATTTATCGGCACGCTATGTTTAGAAAATGAGTAACTGGCATAGAAACGTGAGGCTGTACGGCCAGGATGTGAGTGCTTGAGAGCAATTATACTGATATATAATAATTACGTAATAAGGTAGTTAAGCTGCAATGGATTGCACTGCACCGACATACTTTAATGTTAGACTAGCTGTTAGCCGCGACTTCGACCACGTGCAGTTTTGCAAAAAGTTTATTCAGTTAACAGTATAAAAAACCGGCCAAGTGCGAGGCGGACTCGCGCACGAACCATTATCTATGAAAAAGACAAAAAAATCGCGTTTGTTGTATGGGAGCCTTTAAATATTTGTTTTATTTTGTTTTTAGTATTTGTTGTTATAGCGGCAACAGAAATACATAATTTGTGAAAAGTTCAACTGTCTAGCTATCGCGGTTCTTGAGATACAGCCTGGTGACAGACAGACGGACGGACAGACAGACAGCGAAGTCTTAGTAATAGGGTCCCGTTTTTACCCTTTGAGTACGGAACCCTAAAAGTATCCTATATGTTAATCCAGGCCATAAACTACTCAGGGCTATTGAGACTAACTATCTAGTCTCAAAGTAATGAGCGCCAAGGCAGCGATGCCCTGGACTTTGTTTTACTACTCAAAGCTCTGTGTATCGCTGCAATGGTCATGGACAGGCGTTATCTCATAACATCAGGAGAGCGTCTCGGTCGTCTCATTATTGTAACATAAAAAAAAACGTCACGCTCAAACGGCTAGACAAATTTTGATGAAATTTGGTATGGAGATAGATGACATTCTGGATGAACACATAGGTTTCTTTTGAAAATTGTAGCGGATATCAACGCACGAAGCATACACTTCTTGGCATCACACTCTGTGCATTCTGCCATTTTTAATCTGTCTGCATTTTTTGTGCAGTCTTCATTTTTCAGCTTCTTTATCTTTATAGTCAAAGTCCAGTCTTGGTCAAGTCCAACCCGTGCCAGTCAAGTCCAGTCATACCTTAGTAAAGTAGTGGCGACTTTACTAGCTTCGATGGAGTTTTGGAAGCAACATAAAAAGTCATGTTTCACCGCATTAAATCACTTTCCCACTTGTTATTCGGCACTTTATGAATAAAACACCATTGTTTTTATACATAAACACTCGAAAAAACACTAGTTTTGGAAGAAATACAATGGGGCGACACGGCTCTTTCCGCGTTCCTGCCAAAACCCTATTCGGATTTAGATATTAGAGAAGATATAGACCAAACGTGCTTGCCTGTGTTAAAGTCATACACCATTTGCTAAAACTTTTTATCAATCTCTTTATCACTTGGCACCACACATTAGGGGCCGCAATATCAATAATAGGGCTGTTTCTCAGGGGTATTTACATTTTATACCCTGGGGAAAATATACCTACAATACTTACAACTCACGACAAACTTTATGGTCGCTTTTATCTGTTTTTTTATCTAAGTTTCTCATTTCTGTGTTCCGTGTCCAAAAAAGCATCAATTCTGTCTCATTGTCTGTTACTATTACCTATATAAATATATTTCTTAATATCTTTTTACCTGACTGCCAAGGAAGGGTTATGTTTTTCGCGCGTATCTTGTATTCAATATATGTATGTAAATTTCTTTATTACCTCGTATCTTTAAAACGACCGAATGGATTACGACAATTAAGTTATCGTTAGATTCGTCTTAATAAACCAAGTTTCCTTTTCCAAGGTTTAAAAAAAATGGTGGATTTTGGCGTGAAATAGTAATACGATAATGTAAAAAAAAATACCAAACCTATCAAGTAGGGTGTCTAAATAAAGGCTATTAAAAGAGGATTACAAAAATATATATGTTAGTTATATTTTTAAATCTAATTAGGAATAATAAATTTGTTTAAAAAGTATTTTTTCATTAATTATAATTATTTTAATCGCAGTCGGGTTATAGATTTTTTAAACTAAGCTTGTTAATCTGTTAATTTATTCATAACTGAATTTTCAAAATAATAATTTTTCAAATTTTGAAAACTTCGTTATTACAATTACCTAAACTGTCTTCTTCTAAAAATCTTAGTTTCTCATTAAATAAAAAAAAATCTTACTTACTCTTCTGTACAAATTTACTATAGCTCAATAGGTAATTTATTTGCTTTAAGAGTATTAAGGCGTGGGTTCGATACCCAGGACAAACATTTATGTGACAATAAATATCTGTTCTGTGTCTGTCTATATTTTTATTATAAGTATGTATGTACAAAAAAGAATATAAGTATTCTATCAGTAATCTGGTTCTCATTATACAAGCTTTCCTTAGTTGGGGCTAGATGGTGCTGTGTCAAATGTCCAACGATATTTTTGTACCATGCCAACCGTACGGTTAATTTATTATCTGAACTGCAGTGCTCTGACGTCTATACTATTGTAAAAAGGTAAATTAACAATTATAATTAAAAAAACGAATCAATGTTGTTTTACAACAACCTTCGCCTCACTGTATTTTGACGGACGAATACATGCATAATTATATATGTAAGTATGTATATTTTTTTTTAATTTACCTAATCAACTTCTATTGCACTTAAAAATGACGCTGTGTGAGAGGGCAAGCCTATAGAGTGAGGCCGTGATGCGCTTATTCCCAGCGGCAATACATTTTGGCAAGCACTATAGTTAGGGCGAAGTCAAGTGCATAATAGAATAATGAGCAAACGACGTCACGTGTCGGGGCTTCTTTTGAATTGATATTAAATTTATTTAGGGCGTTGATATTGCTAATCCGAAAATGATATTTATAGGTTACTGGTTAGGGAGATATGGTAGACCTGGTAACTGCCAATATTATAAAGCAAATACCGTGCGCGTCCTGTACAATTACGCTTTCAGGGCGCTGATAAAGCTGCCGCGCTCCTGTAACGCATCAGGGATGTTTGCCGAGACTAGATTTGAATACTGGGATACCGGACCGATTTTTCTCCGGTATTACAATACCGGTATTAGTAGACAATACCGAAATTTCGGTATTTAAGAAAAAAGGTTTTACGGACAGATTTCACCTCTTTTGTTTCATTAAATAGGGTAAATCTCTTTTAAATTATTTTTTATTATATAGCCTACTGTATAATGTATAGCCGCGCTAGTGTGAAATAAGCTTTATAACAGTTCGAATCTGCCTTCATTGTGCGAACCGCTTGACAATAGAATTTGCTGCCCGAGTGGGTGTTCCGCGATAAATATAATCTGGGTGTCTTCAAGTCGCGAGTGAACCGGCTTCTTCTAGGCAAGCGTGCTCCACCGTAGACCGCATCTTCGCTTATCATCAGGCGTGATGGCGGTCAAACTCAAACCTGTTAGTTATAAAAAATAATAATAAGAATGTGTGTGCATACATTAATCGCTCACGCATTATAAACACGCATGGGCATATTACGCATGCATGTGTAATATGCCCATGGAAAAATGTTTTGATGAATATGGGTTGTGTTACCTGAAACAAATGTTTTTTTTGTTGCCGCTACCGTAAGCCGCGCCAGATTGAAACAGGTCATCAGGTCATGAAAACAGGAAATCATTATAGCGTGTATGCATTAGTAACACGCGCATACAGTCATGTGTAACATGCGCACGCGTTTATAACACGCGTATAAATTTGTAACATGCACATGCATTTGTAACATTCGCATGTATGTGTAACATTTCTACCATGCGCTTGAATATGTAACATGCCAATGCATAGATCGAAAATATGCGCATGCATTTAATTCTCGTGCACAAGTGCACATACCCGTGTATTACGTATTCTTAGCACACACTATTGTTTTTCATGGTTCAAAATCAAGTCATTTATTCAGTTTAGGCCCTGGTAAGGCACTTATGAACGTTAAGTTACATGTTTGAACCTACCACCGGCTCGTAATTACAATTCAACTGAGAAGACTCCGGCAAGGAACTCAGCAAGGCATTTTTTTGTGGATCTTTCTTTTCATATTAGGTTACAGTTTACAGTTATAAATATTAATACATACATTATGCTTACTACAATTGTCACTTAGCCAGGGGGATGCAAGTGCAGAGAGAAGCTACTACAACCATATATTCCTGTCTTCCACGTAATGAGCCACCTTATAGTAGGCTTTGTCAATTAACCTCTGCTTTATAAAATCTTTGAATTTATTATAGGACATTTTAGTTACCTCAAGTGGGATTTTATTATAGAATCTAACGCAATTCCCGAGAAAAAAGACTTATTAGCTTATTGACTTATTAGGTTAATTTAGAACAGTTCTCCTCCTATATAAACTTTAAAGACTGCTCACAATGACTGTACTATAAATATGGTACCTATCTTTTAAAAATGGTCTTTACTGTTCAGAATTTAAATAATAAAATCCTATAAAAATTTCTATATATTGCAACCAATCTTGTATAGGTATTTTTACGCCGATATGTATTACGTAAGTATTATCAACACAAACACAACAATTCGACAAATACAAAAACCTAGTGTCAGTATAACTCCGACCTTCAACCAGGGTAGACGTGTCCGGTTACAGTTAGCTGTTATTTATAGATAAATGTCGATATAAAAGTGATTAAGAATTTATCAGGCTAATCTACGTGTATCGAAGTAAGTGACTGCTGGAAAGTTCGTATGTGATGCATTATTTATAATATATTTTTTTACGTATTTGATACAAATTGTAATAATCTGTGAAAATTATTGCATGGAAGCAAAGTGTTAGCTCTGCTTCATGAGTTGTTAAGAGTGGATTCGATTCCCACCCAAGCAACTTTTATGAAATAAAATATTTTATTGTCTAAAACTGTGTTCAATTTAAGGTGATAATTATTTTGTTGTAAGCACTTTAAAACAGTTTTGTCCTCGTGGATAACAATATTTTAGTAAAAAGATTTAAACAATGTACATATAATATGGCGAACATAGATTTACAAATATCCCATCACGTAATCAAATATAGGTTCGATGACGTGATAGGTTTAAAAGTCGTTTTTTTTTTAAACCACAACTCACCTGATGTTCAGTGACGGTGTGGTCGAAGATGATAAAGCACACCTAGCCTGGAATGGAACTGGCTCTCAAGTGAGTCTACCGGAACACTCTGTTAGATGCTTGGCGGCAGATTTTCAACTTGAGGGTGGTAGCTAGCCAGCCGAGTACTAGAAAGTACCCTACCACCACGCTATGGTTTCCTCACGAAGTTTTCCTTCACCGGCAGCTACAGCTCATTGTTGGGGTTTGAACCCACGCCCTTCGGCATGCAAACCGACCGCGCTAACCACTGAGCTATCATCGCTACAAAAGTCGTTTATAGCAGAAATCGAGTCTTAGACATGACATTGTAAAACCCCGGCTGTACAACGATTCGAAAAAAAAAACCGTATTAAAGAGTACCACCAATCACCATACTGGTTTCCTCAAGATGCTTTCGTTCACCGGCAGCTTAAGCTCATTGTTGGGCTTGAACCCACGACTTTCGGCGTGAACCGACCGCAGTCAGCTCGAACTGGGCTATCATCGCTACAAAATCATCACAAACGTTGAATACTTGATACTGACCCTTGGTACAATCTCCCAATTGAAATCAGTAGAATCAAGTTCAGTGTATACATAACACTTTTTGCTTATCATGGTTGAATAGCAAATCTTGTAGTTAGGCTCTTATTATTTAGCTAGTCACCATTGCAAGGCCGTTTTGATCCACAAAAAAGGAAACTGCGTTGTTTTTCCACGACATTATATGTTATCGGAAAAAATATGTTTATATCTTACTACATATATATCACATCACACACACGCATCATCAGCCATAGGACGTCCACTGCTGGACATAGGCCTCCTCCTGGGGGGGGTTTGCCAATACTCGCCACGCTTGGCAGACGGGTTGGCGAGCGCAGTTAGGTGTGATTGTTCAAGGAAGACGCTGCTGCCCATCTTCCGGATTACATCCCTTAGACGACTCTTACGGTAACCACGGGTAGAGAGGGTGGGGTGCAATTCTTATGCCGGCACCACCACGGCAACTACTACTACTTCTACTATACTATTACTCTAAATACGTATAGTATACTATTACTATATATATATATATAAATGATATTATGTTGGCAAAATTGATTATCATGGATTATGCTCTCACTCCCGTAGCTAGCTAGATAAAGACTAAGATAGACTTCTAGGTAAGAAAGAGATCGCTTATAAGAAATCGGAAAGATCGTAGATCAACGAACGAATTATTTTGCAGATATTTTTAGAATGAATTGAATTCGCTGCCCGAGTGGGTGTTCCCCGATAGGTACAATCTGGGTGCCTTCAAGTCGCGAGTGAATCGGTTTCTTCTAGGCAAGCGTGTTCCATCGTAGACCGCATCTTCGCTTATCATCAGGCGTGATGGCGGTCAAACGCAAGCCTATTCGATACAAAAAATATAAAAAAAATAAGAAAATATGCCGAAACCACAGTACACGCAAAAGTTTCGAAAATCGTCGCTTTAGGATGCTGTTCTTAAAAGCTGGCTTCAAGTAGTTGAGAGTACGGCTGGTCCCACAGCCAAGTGTAAATTTCGTGGAATAATCTCGAGGATCATTACGGAGATTTAAAAAATCACGCTACCAGTGCTACCAGATTTTGGTACGAAGCGATAGCATTCAAAAATTCCCTGGGATAAGCTCGGTTTTAAAAAGTCGAAAATTTTGCAATTTTCCTCGTTCTAACGCGGATATAGAACGAATTCTCAGTTCTTTATACTAAAATCTAAATTAAGAAATCGCATGAAATTGCCGCTGTCATCAATTTTAAGTATTCGCGCAGATTGTACCAATGAAACTTATATTTTATGTCTCCGACTGAAAACGATAGCGATACGTCATCTTCTGAAGAATACATCTCTGCTGCACGAGATGTATTATTCAGAAGATAACTTATTACCAAAATAATTATTTTTTCATAATTTCTTGTTTTTACAAAATTTTCTATCATTGAATATTGACTCAATTCTCCTTTACTTTTGCATTAAACCTTGATTTTTCATACAAATTCATAATTTAGTGGTTTCATTTTTATTTCATTTATACGTTAAAAATTCTGGTGGTTTTCGGACCTCCATCTAGTGGTCTTGCAAAAAGTTTCTTGGCAACACTGCAGTCACTTTATCACTTAATTCGCAACCTGCGTCCGGCGCGATAACAACGCCCGACGCCGGCCATCCGCCCGCCGCCGCGCCGCGTACAGCTCTCGCGAGTCGCGTCGAGTGAAAAAAATATTGCTTGTCGTGACGATGTCTTACCGATACACCAACGAAGAGTGTTGGGATATGGTGCGTGTGTATGCTTTAGCTAATGACAGTGTGAGAGGTGCCATAGACTTGTATCGGCAAACATTTCCGACGGACGACGACCTCTGTACACACCTACTCGAAAGAAACGCGCGTGTCGCTGATCAGCTGTTTTTGTGACCACGAGTCTTGCAGTGTTGCGGTCAACGAGGTTTTACCTAGTACCTCAGTTTATAAAGTACATCATTGGTTGCGGTACAATATTTGGACAACAATATCTTTATAATGCTGCCGTAAATATTTTTTATTTATTTTTTCCGTACCATATAAGCCTACATAATAACGTCGTTAAATAAGTCCCTCGTTTAGAGAAACGGTCTGTATAATTAACTAGCGACCCGCCCCGGCTTCGCACGGCTTGAAAAAATGGGTATAGTAAGATATATGCCACCGCGGACTTTTTAGTAGATCTATAAAAGAGGAATATCCCACCATGCATTGTTTTATTATATCTACGTTTGGACTTTTAACGTAGCGCCACCTATTGGGTACTTACTCAATCCTGTTAATAAATTACCTTACACCGCCATCTATTAGAATTTTATGGAACTCACAGATAATTATACCTCTTTGTCGTATAATAAACAAATAATTTGCAATAAATAAAATATTGCGATCATAAATTAAAATATAAACTATCCTATCTCTCAAGTTGGATCAAACTGCACACCGTGTGCAAGATTTGGTTAAAATCGGTTCAATAGTTAAGGAGTTCATCGCGGACAAACAACGTGAAATGATTTTTTTTATAAATAAAGATAAGATCCTATGCTATACAAGCTGATGATAAAATAATTTGAATTTGAATTTAACCACACAAAACTGTAGACAAAGAAGTAGGTAAATTTCTTTCCGCTACTATTTCTGACTTACACAATGAAATCGAATAATTCTGCTAACTCACGCGGCTTGTGCAATTTCCCAAAAAAAAAAAGCTAATAAAACTCGTTTGAACGATGATTCGAAGGAACGATGGAATAAAAATCGTTGTCTAAATACTGCACAAGACGCGTGATTTGACAAAATTATATAAATAAAAATCGTAGGACTTTTCACACAGCGCCATCTAGCGCGAAACTAAGCAAAGCTACACATATAATTAAAATCAATAAGTCATTTATTCAGTTTAGGCCCTGGTAATGCACTTATGAACGTTAAGTTACATGTTTGAATCTACCACCGGCTCGTAATTACACTTCAACTGAGAAGACTCCGGTAACTTCCGGTGAAACTCACCAAGGCATTTTTTTTTTTTTTGTGGATCTATCTTTTCATATTAGGTTACAGTTTATACAGTTTACAGTTATACATATTAATACATTATGATTACAACAATTGTCACTTAGCCAGTTGAGCAAAAACAATTGTCAATTAACCTCTGCTTTATAAAATCTATGAATTTATTATAGGACATTTTAGTTACCTCAAGTGGGATTTTATTATAGAATCTAACGCAATTCCCGAGAAAAGCCTTATTAGCTTTAGATAACCTGAATCTAGGTGTCACAATTTTATCTTTATTTCTTGTGTTTAAGTTACGGCGGCTACTATTAATTTCAAATGAATTTATTTTTTTCCGGACAAACATGATATATTCGTAAATGTACTGTGACGGTAACGTTAATATCTTAAAATCCTTAAATCGATTTTGATTTTCGATATAGGATCCAGATAACTGATAGAATATTTTAATACTTTTTTTTTAATACATACTTATAATATACTACCGACCCGTCACGACTTTGCACGAGTAGTAAGAATAAGTATAGCTATCATTAAAAGGTATATATATATATATATATATATATATATATATATATATTTATGGCTGACAGGCTAGGTGTTTGACCACAGCTCACCTGAAGTTAAGTGACTGATGCGGTCGATAATGGTAAAGCACACCTAGCCTGGAATGGTACTGTTAGATCAAACTTCAGAGGTGGTCCCATATAAATTTTATCAAAATTGATTAATCCGAAACCTCGCTGTTTCATTGATTTAGTTGGCCTAAGGATCATGAATTCAGTTTTTTTTATTGTAATTTTTTTAATTTAATTCTCAGATGGCTCGCGTACTGTTCATCGCTCCCCTGGTGGTCCTGACCCTCTTCCCAATATACTTCATCTTCCTGAAGAGCCCGCCGCCCCTCCCAGACATGGACCTCGACGCTTTTTGGGGGCCCAAGGAGCTGAAGAATAAACAGGACAAGAGCATCAAACCGTTTCAAGTCAAGTTTAGTACTGAGGTAAGTTTTGAATTCTAAGCGGAATTCAAATTGACCCTGAATAAAGCTAAAATATTGATTTGGTATTGTTTAGCTATCGGAAGCACGTTTAAATAATAGTCATCATCATCATCATCATCATCATCATCGTCATCATCGTCATCATCATCATCATCATCATCAGCCGTATGACGTTCACTGCTGGACATAGGCCTCTCCCATTGATTTCCCCAAAGATCGGTTGGAAGCGGCTTGCATCCAGCGCGTTCCTGCGGTCTTTATTAGGTCGTCTGCCCACCTTGTGGGTGGACGTCCTACGCTGCGTTTGCCGATCCGTGGTCTCCAAAAAGTTTTTGGACCAGATTTGGGGATCTGGCTTCTTTTTCCAAAGAGCCCAACTGGAAAGACATCAAGGTGATCTAACAAGAGATTAAAAAATCTGTAACCCGACTGCGACTTAAATAACTATAATTAAAGGGAAAAAACTTTACAAATTTATTATTCCTAAATTAATTTAAACATATAACTCATATATACATGTATATTTGTAATCCTCTTTTAATTGTCTTTATTTAGATACCCTACTTGATAGGTTTGGTTCATTTTTTTCATTAACTTATTACTATATCTTTTAATGGCTGACAGTCTAGGTGTTTGACCACAGCTCACCTGATGTTAAGTGACGGTGTGGTCGAAGATGGTAAAGCACACCTAGCCTCGAATGGAACTGGCTCTCAAGTGAGGCTGCCGGAACACACCGTTAGATGCTTGGCGGCAGATTTTAAATTTAAGGTTGAAAATCTCAGACTATTTCCCGATGTAGTTGAACATTTCTATAAATATTTTCCGTTATAGTCAAAGGTCCCTAAAAATATTGCTCGTTCAGTATTTGTGACGGAATTTCTGCAAATCTTCTATAACTTGTGATTCGGCGAATTATGATTCGGCGAATTGTGTTCTTCGATGAATTGTGTTTTCGGCGAATTGTTCTCGACGAATTATTTTCGACGAATTGTTCTCGACGAATTTTCCGCAGACGGGTTGAGTGGGACTTGAAACATGTAAATATGAAGGACTTTAGTGTTAATATTTACTATTAATACACGTATTTACGTAAACACGGCCGAGTCCATGACATAGTCACATCCCGATTGTTTTTATTATCATTTTCTGTGATGATTATTTTTAATTAAAACTTTGAGTTACGCATTTTTGTTTTATTTATGCAAGATTACCCACGTTTAATTATGCCAAATACTCGCGATTATAGTTTTGGTTCGATCGAGTGGTCTTCTTCAAGGAGTCAAAGCAGAGTACAAAGCCCTTTGTTTGGTCCCTATTATTGTAAAGTTCGTGAGAGAAAATGTTTCCAGTATTTCCTGGGTAATTTAAGATTATACATACATCATACATCATCAGCCATAGGACGTCCACTACTGGATATAGGCCTCCTCCTGGGGGGGTTTTGCCAATACCCACGCTTAGCAGGTGGGTTGGCGACAGTTAGGTGCGATTGTTCAAGGAAGACGCTACTGCCCATCTTCCGGATTACATCCCTTAGCCGACTCTTACGACAACCACGGGTAGAGAGGGTGGGGTACTATTCTTACGCCGGCACCACCACGGCAAATTTAAGATTATAGGGTCTGATAATTTTTTATAGATTCTGTATCCCATTTTCGTACCAAAGTCATCCTCGATGCTATTATCAAGAAAACTTAGAAACTATATTAATAAATCAATGTCTCATTACAGATGGTAAAAGACCTCCAAGAAAGAATAAAACGCAAGACCTCATACACACCTGCCCTTGAAGGTGTCAACTTCGAGTATGGCTTTAATTCCGGTCAGCTCAACAAATGGCTGAAATATTGGGCTGAGGTATATCCATTCAGTGCGAGAGAGACTTTCTTCAACCAGTTTCCTCAATTCAAGACCAACATCCAAGGATTGGACATTCATTTCATCAGGGTTACTCCTAAGGTAAGTTACAATAGGGTTCCTTAAATGTATTTCAAATATGTTACATGACACATCAAGTATACAACTTAGATTGGTAAGAATTTCAGTATGACATTCCGACTTATTGACACAGATACTTTTTTATATAACTTTTCAACAATACTGTGGTATTTATTTATTATAATCTTACTGTATAATCTCACTTACGGATTACACACTGTTCCTTGCAAATAAATATCCGACGCAAAGTTAGTAGGCGATCTTTCAAACTACATATTTGATCTTTTTATTCTAACGATCATAGCTTAATGATTAGCGTGTTCGCTTCACACGCTGTAGGGCATGGGTTCAAACCCCAACTTGAGCTTGAGCTGCTGGTAAAAGGAGACATCGTAAGGAAACCATAGCATGGTTGCACTTTTTAGTACTCGTCTGGCTAGTTACCTAACGGTGTGTTCCGGCAGCCTCACTTGAGAGCCAGTTCCATTCAAGGCTAGGTGTGCTTACCATCTTCGACCACGCTGTCACTTAATATCAGGTGGTCAATCAACTAACCTGTCAACCATAAAACATGCATTGTTGTATTTGTTGACAAGGTGCCTGCTGGTGTGAAGACGGTGCCTTTGCTCCTCCTTCATGGCTGGCCTGGCTCGGTCCGCGAGTTCTACGAGGCCATCCCTCTCCTCACAGCCGTCAGCAAGGATCGAGACTTCGCACTCGAAGTGATCGCCCCCAGCTTGCCTGGCTACGGATTCTCCGATGTAAGTAAAAGTCTAATATAATCCAAGTAATCAAGTCCAAAGTCCAAGTAATCTTCAAAGACCTTTACAAAGATCATCTTAAATATAATATAATACAAAATATCTATTTTGTATTATATACTAGACAAAAGCCATTATACATACAGATTAAAATTATTTATTTGTTTGAAATTAATTTTGGTCCTTGAAATACTTAGGCAACTAGTACATGCCTAAATTTTAAGGATTAAAATTCTTTATTGGTCGAATTTAATTTTAGTCCTTGAAATACTTAGGCAACTGCATGCCTAAATTTCAAGCATTAATTATTTTTATTCGTTTGAAATGAATTTTGGTCCTTGAAATACTTGAGCAACTGCATGCCTAAATTTCAAGGATTAAAATTATTTATTTGTTCTTCGAGCTTCTGATCAACAACGCGTAATAAATTTCAGGCTGCAGTTCGCCCGGGACTAGGAGCTACTGAAGTAGCCGTGGTCTTCAGGAACCTTATGCAGAGGCTGGGCCACAAGAGCTACTACGTCCAAGGAGGAGACTGGGGATCTGTCATCGGCAGCAGCTTGGTCACTCTATTCCCAAACGTAAGTGGAATAGGATAGTAGGTAGCTTCATAGTCTAGAACATCATCGAAAATTTACTACTTTATCGATTTTTTATAGGATTCATTTCGGAGAGTGTGCTTCGGATCTGCATGCTCTAATTCTCCCATTCCCATTTTTCTAACGGACGGCCAGAAGCTCGAAAAACGGCATCGTTTTATGGTTAACATTCCAAGAACCCGTACGAAACGATTTGATTCTTCTTTCTTTGTTCGAACGGCTATGGCGTGGAATGCGTTACCCGAGTGGGTGTTCCCTGATGGATACAATCTGGGTGTCTTCAAGTCGAGAGTGAATCGGTATCTTCTGGGCAAGCGTGCTCCATCGTAGACCGTACCTTCACTTGACATCAGGTGAGATGGAGACCAAACGCAAGCCTATTCATAATAAAAAAAATCGTTTACACTGAATCTGATACACCTAATCATTATCATTTATAATTCCTACGTAGTACTGAGTAGGAGAAGGTGGTGAATGGTGACAAGCTTATTAGATGACTAGATGCGATGATGAGCGATTCCAGAAAATTAATAATATGTTACACACACACATCATCAGCCATAGAACGTCTACTGCTGGATATAGGCCTCCTCCTGGGGGGGTTTTGCAAATACTCACCACGCTTGACAGGCGGGTTGGCGAGCGCAGTTAGGTGTGATTGTTCAAGGAAGACGCTGCTACTCATCTTCCGGATTACATATGAGACTCTTATGGCAACCACGGGTAGAGAGGGCGGGGTTACTATTCTGACGACCACGGCAAATAATAATATGTTAAGATAAGATAAAAAAAAATGTAGCGCAGTGGTTAGCGCTAACCACTAAGCTATATCAGTACAAATACCTATACCTATCTACTCTGACTTTAAAAAGTCCCAGATTATATCCTACAGGTAACAAGAAACCAAAATTTTTAAATAATTTCAGGAGGTACTCGGTTATCACACCAACATGGCGTTCAGCACAGCCCCAGCCGTCACCATTATCTCGATGATCTGTTCTTTCATCCCATCTTTAATCGTGGAAGAAAAGTACGCTGATAGAATGTACCCGCTGTCTGAGAAGTATGCTAACCTGATTGAGGAAATGGGATACATGCATATTCAGGCCACAAAGCCGGATACTGTAGGTAAGAAAAGCCAACATATTATTATTACAAAAAAATTCTTTGATAAGTGCCTACTAGCGACCGGCACTCTTTTTTTATGGCTGACAGGCTAGGTGTTTGACCACAGCTCACCTTTTTTTTATGGCTGACAGGCTTGGTGTTTGACTATAATTCACGTGATGTTAAGTACCGGTGTGGTCGAAGATGGTAAAGCACACTTAGCCTGGAATGGAACTGGCTCTCAAGTGAGGCTGCCGGAACACATCAGATGCTTGGCGGCAGATTTTCAACTTGAGGGTGGTAGCTAGCCAGCTGAATACTAGAAAGTATCATACAAGTACATTTTTGATCATACCACAAAATGCTTGTTCAGTCAAAGACTACTCAGTAACTGTTATCTAATCTGGGACCGCGCGCGACTACCATATCATTTTCGGTGCGCGTAATCTGAGTGTCCGTATTTTTGTGTTTGCTCAGGACAATTAGGTCAAATATTAACCACTAAATATATTTTTTATTATTTGGATTACTGAACCCCCTTTATCAATATTGCTGATGTTCAAAATTTCACGGTGTATTAAACACTTAAAAATTAACATCCACAAATAATGTCAGAATCAATCAATCATACCATAGTATGTCACCAAAACAAAATTAAAAACAAACCATAATATCACAATAGTTGAAAACCAACCAAAATGTCCTTATGTTACAGTTACAATGTTATAGCGTGTAGAAGTAACAAACATATATACAAACTTTAGCATTTATAGTGTTATAAGTAAATAAATATCCAAAACATTTCACACAACGCCATCTAGACCCAAATTAAACAAAGCTTGCACTACAGAAACCAGATAACGACTAGAAACTAAACTCTTTAAACTATTGTTTTAAGGAGTGGCGCTTACTGACTCTCCTGCTGGTTTACTGACCTACATCCTTGAAAAGTTCAGCACTTGGACTCGGTCGGACCATCGCCAGAAGACCGACGGAGGTCTCAGCCACCGGTGGACTCCTGAGAAGCTCATCGATAACCTGATGCTGTACTGGTCTACTCGGTCTATTACAACTTCGATGAGGTTGTACGCGGAGTCTTTCAATAGCAGACATTATGGTCTGCGTATGGATGAGTGAGTATTTTCCTGTTTTACTAATAGACATAGGAGTAAGCCACGAGTGGAAACATCAATTGTAATCCCATTCAGCCACATTTTGATATACCGTCTTCTTAGTCTGAAACTGACGCTATTTTATTATTAGATTAATTATCTTTTATTTCTGAATAATGTTCCATAAGACGCATTTATACCTAATTTCAAGTGGAATCAAAGTCACAAGGTAATGAGCGCCATAGTAGCGAAGCCCTGGACTTTGTGACTACTGCAAGTTCTGTCTATCACTGTAATGGTCATGGACAGGCGTAATCTCTTACCATCAGGAGACCATTTGCACATCGTCTGCCATATGACGTCCACTGCTGGATATAGGCCTCCTCCTGGGGTGGTTTTGCCAATACTCGCCACGCTTGGCAGACGAGTTGGCGTGCGCAGTTAGGTGTGATTGTTCAAGGAAGACGCTGCTGTCCATCTTCCAGATTACATCCCTTAGCCGACTCTTACGGCAACCACGGGTAGAGAGGGTGGGGTACTATTCTTACGCCGGCACCACCACGGCAAACCTTCTCATTACTTTCACATAAAAAAAAGATGTCATTTGCAGGAGGTCGTCTAGGTACCACCGCAGTACCAGATATTCTGTAAATATTACTGTGTTCCGGTTTGAAAGGTATCTACTGCCGCTAGCGAAATTACAGGGTTGTCGAGGCGTACCATAAAAAAGTCAGAAAGTAATGAACTCTAAAGCAGCCCTTGCCCTTTTTTTTTTTTTTTTTTTTTTATATCTAATAGGCTTGCGTTTGACCGCCATCTCACCTGATGATAAGCGAAGATGCGGCCTACGGTGGAGCACGCTCGCCTAGAAGAAACCGATTCACTCGCGACTTGAAGACACCCAGATTGTATTTATCGGGGAACACCCACTCGGGCAGCAAATTCCATTCTCTAGCGGTTCGCACAATGAAGGTAGATTCGAACCGCTT
This sequence comes from Biston stratarius, assembly GCA_950106695.1. NCBI lineage: Eukaryota > Metazoa > Arthropoda > Insecta > Lepidoptera > Geometridae > Biston > Biston stratarius. The sequence goes on along the minus strand of OX467116.1, from coordinate 8,593,843 downwards.
AGTTCGAGCTTTTGGAATATCGACCATGAAGCGGTGTCGCTTTTTAGAGCTTCTGGCTGTCCGATAGTAGAATGGGCAAGCTGGAATTAGGTCATGTAGATCTGAAGCGCACTCGCCAAAGTGTATCCGGTAGAAAACCGACAGAGAAGCGACTTTGCGACGATGTTCAAGGCTTAGGAACTTTTTTCGAACAAGCGCATCATCGCTAATAAGTCTCTTAGCTCGTTTCTCGATGGATTCCAACGCCTCAAGCTGGTACTTGGCCGATCCGTCCCAAAGGTGCGAACAGTACTCCATGCATGACCGAACTTGTGCTTGGTATAATGTAAGCAACTGTTCCGGCGTGAAGTACCGTCGCACCTTCGAAAGGATACCCAGCTTTTTGGCCGCCATTTGGGCTTTTGACTCAATATAGCAGCCAAAGTTGAGGGTCGGGGACAGAGTAACACCTAAAAGCTCAAGACTGTCACAAATTGGAACGGATACACTTTGGAAAGTAGGTGTCAGATCAAATGGCCTCTTTTGGCGGAGAACAGACACGCCTGGGTCTTAGCTGCATTGAACTTGACCAGATTGGCATCGCCCCAGTCGGAGACTGCCTTGAGGGACAAGTTCATGCGCTCGACCATAGCCTCTCTAAGAGACCGGATTTCCGGTCCACTAGTACGTGCACTGGACATATAGCTCTCTACAACAGTGCTGTCATCTGCATACCCAAAGGTGCCGGGCTTAAGCAGATCGTTAATATGCAGCAGGAAGAGAGTCGCGGAGAGCACCGACCCCTGGGGAACACCGGCATTAATAGCCTTACAATCCGATGAACAGCCGTCAACGACCACTCGGATCGATCGGTCCCGCAGAAAGTCCGATATCCAGGCAATGAAACCAGAAGACAGACCGAACGAGGAGAGCTTGCCAATAAGGCTGTCATGCCAAACCCTGTCGAAAGCCTTCGAGATGTCAAGGGAAACGGCAAGCGCTTCCCCGTGTTTCTCTATGGCTTCACTCCAGATGTGAATAGCATACGCTAGAAGATCCCCAGTGGACCGGTTTCGGCGGAACCCGTATTGCCGGTCACTGAGGAGATCATTAGCTTCTAGGTATGCCAGGAGCCTGTGGTTGAGGACACGTTCCATAGTCTTACAGAGTATGGACGTGACCGAGATTGGCCTGTAGTTGACAGGGTCAGCACGACTACCCTTTTTAGGCACAGGTTGCACGTTAGCAAGCTTCCACGACTTCGGTACTTGACCAGTCTCTAAAGAGAGGCGAAAAAGGCGCGTCAAAACCGGAGACAACTCAGGCGCACAAGTCCTCAGAACAATGGCTGGAATACCGTCTGGTCCACTGGCTTTATTCACGTCAAGATTGCGTAGCATTTTACGAACCTCAACCTGGCGAATACGGATGTCAGACATAATTGTCGTACTGCCAGGTGGAGTTGGAGGTATCGCGCTACCAGCATCTAGACGCGAAGACTCTGCAAACAGAGAAGCAAACAAGTTTGCCTTCTCTTCAGCAGTATGAGCCAGGGTCCCGTCAGGTTTCAACAGAGGAGGGAGTGAGGGGCGGCAGAAGTTCGTCTCGACAGATTTAGCTAGGGTCCAAAACGCTTTACTACCCGCAGGGTACGAAACCAGTTTGTTCCCTATTCGACTAATGTGGTCGAAACGAGCCCTCTGCAGAACCTTTTTGCAGGACTTGGCTGCCTTGTTATACGCTTTCTTCTTCTGACACGTGTCCCTCGCCTTACGGTTTCGAGCGTCGACCCAGGCTAGGTAAGCCTCATGTTTCAGCTCTTCAGCGCGACCACAGTGAGGGCCAAACCATGGGCGAGCTTTGCCGGACAATGGTACGTCGGAATATGGTATGAAGTACTCCATAGCCGTACGTAGCACATCAGTCACAGCATCCGCGGAGATCGAGGGATCGTCAGAAGAGAAGCACACAGGCCGCCAAGGATAAGATGCAAAGAAAGCCCGCATCTCATCCCAATCTGCTGACTTGTATCGCCACACCCGCCGACTGCCTCTGGGGCTAGGATCGGGCGGGGAATAGACAGATACAGACTTCACCAGACAGTGGTCGGAATTACCTAACGGTGAAGATACCGACACAGAGTAGCGGTCTGGATCACTTGTCAGCAGAAGGTCCAGGCAGTAAGGCGTATGCGTCTCAACATCTGGTACCCGAGTAGCACCTTGGACCAGTTGGGTCAGGTCTAACGCCAAAGCAAGTTTTCGCGTTTCCAATCCAGCATGGTCAGTGTCCCGGTATGGGTACAGCCACTCCTTGTGGTGGCCATTGAAATCCCCCAGTAACACTAATTGGGCTGTAGGGTACTTCTGCTGAGCCGTATCCGCTGCCTCACCCAGGTATTCAGTGAGCCTAGTTGTCTCCTGATCACCACTGTGCGACCGATAAACACAGGCATACAGAATTTTCTCTATTCCTGTATCTACCAGTACCCAAAGCACAGAGGATCTGGGGTCCTCCAAATGACGGAGACGCCGACAGCAAATATCGTCCCGGGCGTACAAACACACACCAGCCCGAGCTCTAAAATTGTGCTCAAGGGCATAACCTGGATATGTAAGGTACGCCACGTCAGACGGACTACTGATTTGTGTCTCCGTCAGGAATAAGAGTGCCGGTTTGTCAGTCTCGAGGTGATGGTGGACTGGCACGAGATTAGAGTGCAGGCCTCGGATATTAGAGAGGTGCACTTTAATGGAAAGGGCGTGCAACCGCTGTACAACGTTTTTTTTCTTATTCCTTTTCATATTCATTTTAAGTCGGGTGATTCGGTGGGAAAAACGGCAGTGGAATGAGGCTCCATGTTACTGACCAGTAAACATACGTCGCTACGCCACATCAGTGGGAAACTAATCTGGAGACTGCGGGGACGCCCGAGCCCCCCCGGGGATGTCCATCGGGCCCTTTCCTCCGGTCGCCGACCGGCACGATGGCGCATCCCGGGATTTTTCGCTAGTTGGCGGGGCAGCCTTTCGTGAGTGGCTAGGTCACTACTTGGGCCCCCTACTACCTGCGGTCGGCCAGCGGTGCACCGTGCCTCGGATCCCGCTACCCTCCGCGACTAGTTACCCGATGCAGCATATTGGCGCATGACAGAACGGTCTTGCAACAGTGGAGCAACTACTCCGACCCATTCTTCCCTTAATGGCGTCACCGGACAACATGCCGGAACACGGCTAGGCCGCTTGGCGGCATGACTTAGTCCAGTGGGTGGTCACTAGCCACGGCCGAAGCCTACCACCAGTGTGTTGTCACCTGATTAGCACCACCCAGGGACCACGTGTGGGGTTTCAGAACAAGGGTGCCTTCCCACGGACGAGGGTGACATAGTCCCCAAAAGTTTATTTTATGACTCAAATCTCTGAGTACCGGTGCAATGCTTATGGACAAGCACTTCTTCAACCATCAGAAGAGCGCTAAGTGCTTCTCATTACTTTTACTAAAAAGAAACACAATCATTGTCAAGCGCTAGATATTTGTATCTATGGTTCACAAAACTGTTTTCTTTTCTAGAATACCTACTCCAGTACCAACGTGGGTCATCGAAGCAAAGAATGAACTTTCCTTCCTACCACCATACCTCCTCAAGTTCAAGTTCCCCAACTTGTTAAACGTCACGATCATCGACGACGGAGGTCACTTCCTGGCCTTTGAGCTGCCTGAGGTCTTCTCCGAGGATGTGTTGAAAGCAGTCACGGCTTTCAGGAAACTCGCGAAGACCAGCGGAAAGACGGAGTTGTAAATTTGTAATGTAAATATTGAATGTTCGTATGTTTTGTATTTGAATTTGTAATAAAGATTGACTTGTCGATATTTAAAAACGTGGTATTTAGTTCATCATAATCATCATCTCAGCCGTAGGATGTCTACTGCTGGACATAGGCCTCCCCCACTGACCACAAGACATTCCATAAAGACCGGTTGGAAGCGGCTCACATCCAGCGCGTTCCTGCAGTCTTTATTAGGTCGTCTGTCCACCTTGTGGGTGGACGTCCTACGCTGCGCTTGCCGGTCCGTGGTCTCTACTCCAGAACTTTGCAGCCCCATCGGCCATCGGTTCTGCGTGCTATGTGCCCTGCCTACTGCCACTTCAACTTGCTAATTCGTTGGGCTATTACTAATATACTTATTTCGTTTATCATTACAATGTATGTTTATAGTACATACAAAAAATTCATTTAATAGTTAATAAATAGTTAATTTTAAATATAAAATATTCTCAAATTTGGAAAGGTTATCCTGGTTTCATTAAAAAATCGTTTTACTCAAACTTATTTTACAAAATAAGTTATGAACTACTACCATCACATCACGGTGTATTCCGGCAGCCTCACTTAAGAGCCAGTTAAGCCAGCCATTCTAAGCTTGCTGTGTTTATTTTCTTTGAACACACCTTTTCACATCTTTTTTTTATGGTTGACGTGCTAGGTGTTTGACCACAGCTCACCTGATGTTAAGTGACGGTGTGGTCGAATATGGTAATGCACACCTAGCCTGGAATGGTACTGGCTCTCAAGTGAGGCTGCCGGAACACACCGTTAGATGCTTAGCGGTAGATTTTCATATTGGTAGCTAGCCAGCCGAGTATGTACTAGAAAGTACCCTACCACCATGCTATTATTTCCTCATGATATTTTCCTTCAGGGACCGTTCAAGTATTACGTAAGCAGAATTTTAGTAATTATTAACCCCTCCCTCCCCCTTGTCAGCGAAAGTAAGCAAAGCTCTTACTTCCCTCTCCTATGCTTAAGTTAATATTGGTTTAATTAGCAGCCACTTCGCTAAAACGTGGTGTGTCGATAACAAGGAAACCAAACAATCAGCATAATTTATACGACTGTGCTGATATTATCACCATTCAGATCGCCTCATCCCCAATGTCGTCAAAAATAAGAAAAGTAAAGACTCCCCCACCCCCCTTTGGTGCTTACGTAATACTTGAAAGGCCCCTCACTGGCAGCTCAAGCTCATTGTTGGGGTTTGAACCCACGCCCTTCGGCATGCGAACCGACCATGCTAACCACTGAGCTATTATCGCTATAAATATCTATAAAATAATAAATAATATTCGCTATACGTATAATATTATATCTAGTAGTACAAAAGTTGCTACAATACTATGGCAAATGTTCTAAAACTATATAGTAAAGTGTTAAAGCAGTATGTTATAAATAACGAAGCAGATTGTTAGCTGGACAATCTGTCCGGATGTAAAAGTAAATAGTACCTATAGATACAAGTAAACACTATTTAGAAGTGTAGAAGAGTACACAATAAAAGAAATGGTTTACTTCAGTGTATTATCGACCTTCTCTCACGACGGCCGTGTCCAATCAGGAATTATAGATAAATATAAATATTGATATAGATTAGGAGTGTCAAGCTTCATCGAGTGCCAAGGTATGTGATTGCAGTACAGCTTGGAAATTATCCATTTTTAGTATTAGTTAGTTCGGTTTACTTCCTACTCCATTCTCTTGGGAGGTAGGGAATCGGCTTCAAGGTTGCGCCTTATTGTCGAAGCTGGGCGTTTGGGGTCACTGCCCAGGACACCCACGACACCCAGGTCATCGGGCGGAGCTCTGATCTCGGTGGCCGCTTTAATGCTATATTGAAGGACCTCATGCCTCTGTAAATATACAGTTTATTATTTTATAATAACCATTATTTGAAAGCGGTATTCATTCCAGTCAAGGCGTACTCATAATTAAGGATTTTTTAATGTCACCTACTTTTTGACCGAAGTTTTTTAAAAATATGCAATAAGACGACTGAGACGCTCTCCTGATGGTAAGAGATAACGCCTGTCCATGACCATTGCAGCGATACACAGAACTTTGAGTAGCAAAACAAAATCCAGGGCATCGCTGATTTGGCGCTCATTATTCGATGGTTAGTTTCAACAGCCCTATAGATTCGCTAGCTACAGTACCCTTCAAAGCAGAACACAGTAATGTTTAAACATTACTGCTTGGCGGAAGGATATCTAAAGAAGGATATCTACTTATATCTCCTATATTCTTGTCGTGCATCTTCGTAATTTATTTTTTATACTTTCACGGCTGGACGCGTGCCCGCTGACCAAGTATGGATTGGCAGACTTTACACATCTACGAGAACTTTTGTTCTTTGAGATTTCTTCACCAGTTTGAATACGCATATAACTTAGAAAAGACCGAGGTGCGTGCCGTGGGCTTCGAACCCAATATTTCCAGATTGGAAACCAGACGGTCTTCCAACTAGAATACCGAAACTTATGTCAACAGATGGAGTCGTTTCTCCATTACATTACACCTGTATGTACGTATATGATAACCTACATCCATGATATAGTACCTTCGTTATCATTTCGCACACTATTACCAGTACATGTGCAGTGTTTGCCGTGGTGGTGCCGGCGTAAGAATTGTGCCCCACCTCCCTCTTGTGCCTCACCCGTGGTTGCCGTAAGAGTCGGCTAAGGGATGTAATCCGGAAGATGGGCAGCAGCGTCTTCCTTGAACAATCACACCTAACTGCGCTCGCCAATCCGCCTACCAAGCGTGGCGAGTATTGGCAAAACCCCTCTCCAGGAGGAAGCCTATGTCCAGCAGTGGACTTCCTATAGCTGATGATGATGAATCTGGGCAACAATACAATAGTTTTCTGCCATCAAGGTAATCTGATGATGGAGCCAGGTAGCGGATAGTAGAACTTTCAATGGCAATTAGACCCTTTAAAGATCTGTTAAAGAAGTCAAAGAAAAAATTGTATAGCCAGTGTCGCTGAGGATGATGTAAGGATTCTAACGACATCCCATACATCCAAATCTATTCATACATTTAAGTTATGGTAGAATAAAGAAACTCACTTACATAAACCCTAAAAAACATTACACTCTTTTTGGCAGTCGTGTAATAATAAAAAGAGTTTGAAGTCGTTTTGTTTTGACGAGTCCCAAATTTACAATAATTGGTGTATTGTTGTATTTTATCGATAAAACAGCTATTTTTTAATCAAGAATCATTGTTCTCAAAGTAATGAGTGCCTAAGCGTCGATGACCTGAACTCTATTTTAACCGATTTAAAAAGGAGGAGGTTCTCAACTTGAATGGTATTTTTTTTTTTGTTAATTAAATTTTTAGATATCGCTGCAATGTTAACGGACTAACGTTATCTCTTACCATCAGAACACCGTTTGTTTCGTCTCATTACGAAACAAAATGTAAAATGAAGTTCCTTCTTCTGTTTATTTATACCGTCTGTGTTGTAAGAATAAGACAAATGAGACAGTCTCCTGAAGGTTAGAGATATCCTTTGACCACTTTTTTAGTAGGTACCCAAAACTTTGAGTAATAAATAATCTAGAACATCATCTTCAATGCTAACTAATTCATTTAGCTCTGTAATTTCGCTAACTAATCTTCAAACCGGAATACAATTATATTTTCACTCTACTGCTTGTATACTTTTAAATTTCATTCAAGGCGATATACGTCATTGTGGAAATTAAAAAATAAATAATCTTACAAATCATCGGATATTGATGGGCCACGTATGTTGATTCATAATAATTAATTAGAGATAAAATTATTATGTCAGATTAGATTATGTCTTTCCACGTGTACCGTAATTGTAATTGTTAATCAATTGTTATATAATTATAACTGTCGTGTATATACATATATGATTGCCTTGTTAGCTCATTTGGTATTGTATCTGTTTCAAGAGCTGTAGGGCCTTGGTTCGATTCCCATTCAGAACAAACATTTGTTAGACGAGGATAAATGTGTGTTCTGTGTCTTGGTGTTCCGTATATATTATAAGTATGTATAAACTTTTACTTTGTGTTAGATTTCTTAGCAAGGGGTCGTTTAGGTAGGTACCACCGCAGTACCAGATATTCTGCTTCCAAGCAGTAGTGTGCAAGCATTACTTTGTTCCAGTTTGAAAAGAGAAATTACAGGGTTGTTGAGACTAACCATCTAATAATATCGAAGTAATGAGCGCCAAAGCAGCGATGCCTTGGACTTTGTTTGGTACTCAAAGTTTTATGTATCACTGCAATGGTCATGGACAGGCGTTATTTCTTAACAACAATCTCATTCGTCTCATGGACATTTTAGAAAAAATACTAGTATTCTATAAGTTATCTGGGTCCCATAGATACAAGCTCTGCTTAGAGCTAGATAGCGCTGTGTGTAATGTTCTTGTATATTTATTTATTTATAAATATTTTTAAATATCAGCTGTTTTTTAAATTGTCTCTCTCAACTCAGTCAGCTGTTTTTTTTTCTGGAATTACTGAGTTGTTCCGATAGCAAAATTATTCATAATTATGACGAAAATGATCTCCTTTTAACTTGGCGTAACTGGTCCGCATAACTTTATAATGTACCGGACATTTGTGATCACTATCACTATCACTATCACTACATAGTATAAAACAAAGTCGCTTTCTCTGTCCCTATATCCCTATGTATGCTTAAATCTTTAAAACTACGCAACGGATTTTGATGCGGTTTTTTTAATAGGTTGAGTGATTGAAGAGGAAGGTTTATATGTATAATAACATCCATTAAATAGTGGAGAAATACTGTTATTTTTGAGGTTTATACCCGTGCGAAGCCGGAGCGGGCCGCTAGTATAATAATATAGTTGGATTTAACGTAGATATGATATGCTACAAATACAAATTAATATTTTATTGATAACACCAAAGTTACAAGTCAAATTCCGTAATAACATTTCAATATATAAAGTATGTCAATATAAAAATATTGGCAATGTAAAAAATGTCAACTAAAGTATGTCAGTGTAACAAATTATCAGAATGCTGGCATCTACTTTAGTCAAAAGCATATTATTACCATCCAGCATGGCAATGCTGGCAGCATTCTGACCACATTTCCCTCTTCTGATGGACTTTTAGATTAGACAATAATAGACAATAGACAATATTTTATTATGACATAAAACAAATTTCTTAGACATTAACAAAATAGGTATAACGAAACAAAAGAAATAACAAACAAAGATAAAACAAAACTAACTTACACAAAAAGAACAAAGAGAAAGAAATACATTTTATGCCACAAACCGGCCTCAACTCAGCATAATGCCGACTGCAACCAGCCGGCGCTGGTCTTCCGTCGAGGCCGGTAGGTGACGTTACGCACGAGAGTGACAGGCGGTAATAAAAAAAGAAAAAAATTAATATGATTAGGATATTTTTATTTTGTAGAGTTTCGCGAGTCCACGTGAATCGTACATCTGTACATGATGTTTTAATCTCGCAGTTATGAGACGAACGAAACACAACCCTGATTGTTAGAGATAATACCTAACCATGGCCATGGCAGCGGTACCAAGAACTTTAAGTAACAAAAGAGAATCCGAGCATCGCTGCTTTAGCGCTTATTAATTTGAGCCATTGGATAGTATGTCTCAATAGCGAGTTTTTGTAACTCGGTGGTTAGCACGGTCGGTTCGCATGCCGAAGGGCGTGGGTTCAAACCCCAACAATGAGCCTGAGCTGCCGATGAAGGAAAACATCGTGAGGAAACCATAGCGTGGTGGTAGGATACTTTCTAGTACTCGGCTGGCTAGCTACCACCCTCAAGTTGAAAATCTGCCGCCAAGCATCTAACAGTGTATTCCGGCAGCCTCACTTGAAAGCCAGTCCCATTCCAGGCTAGGTGTGTTTACCATCTTCGACCACACCATCACTTAACAGCAGATGAGCTGTGTTCAAACACCTAGCCTATCAGCCATAAAAAAGCCGTGTAATGTCGTTGCAAGTGCGCTTAAAACCAATTCACAACGTTTTCAAAAAAAAACTTAATTGAAGATCATTTTTTTTCCAGATGGCTCGCGTCTTGTTCCTGGCTCCCCTGGTGGTTCTGACTCTCTTTCCAATCTATTTTATATTCCTGAAAGGTCCCCCGCCTTTGCCTGAGGTGGACCTCGACGCTTATTGGGGACCTAAGGAGTTCAAGAACAAACAGGATAAAAGCATTAAACCTTTCCAAGTTAAATTTAGCACCGAGGTAAGTCCAAGTGTAAAAAGATTTTTTTTAAGAAGTAGACTCCGAAAAGATACGTTCGAAGAACTGAAAGTTTCACGGTCAAGTGCTCGAAGATTCAAACTTCCTGAGGATACCTCGTGTAGAGGTGAAACAAGTCATTTTGGTTTTATATTTCGGATAGATATTTAAAAATTGTCGTCAAGTTAGTCGGTATCAAGAAATTATAGTTAAATTTATTTCGTGGTAAACTGCCAAAACTTCAAATATAAATGACACACATCATCATCATCATCAGCCATAGGACATCCACTGCTGGACATAGGCTTCCTCCATGGGGGTTTGCCAATACTCACCACGCTTGGCATGCGGGTTGGCGAGAGTTAGGTGTGATTATTCAAGGAAGACGCTATTTATCTAAAAAAATATTTTTAATTTCAGCTAGTAAAGGACCTCCAAGAAAGAATAAAACGCAAGAGCTCCTACACGCCTCCACTCGAAGGCGTTAACTTCGAATATGGCTTTAACAGCAATGACCTCAGCAAATGGCTGAAATACTGGGCTAATGAATATCCCTTCGGTGAGAGAGAGACTTTCCTGAATCAGTTTCCTCAGTTCAAGACGAACATCCAGGGGTTGGACATTCATTTCATCAGAGTTACTCCAAAGGTAAGGTTACTGAATATTGATAAATTGAAGTGTTACTTTTCAGTCTTTCAAGTAAAAAAATTCCCAATTAGTTTATAAATTTGGAGGTCTGAGGTAAAAAACATAAAAAATACAATCGAATTGAGAACCGCCACCTTTTCAGAAGTCGATTAAAGCATAGGATGGTCAATTTGTTGCAAAATCCAGTCACGGTCACTCAAAGACTAAACATTTGTTGGTTTGTTTTTTAATAATGCTATGCTAGAAGATAACTCCATATTCAGGTACCTGCCGGCGTAAAGACAGTGCCCCTGCTCCTCCTCCATGGCTGGCCTGGTTCAGTCCGCGAGTTCTACGAGGCTATCCCTCTTCTCACGGCCGTCAGCAAGGATCGGGACTTCGCACTCGAAGTTATTGTTCCAAGTTTGCCTGGTTATGGGTTCTCAGACGTAAGTATCATTGTGAGAGCAATCTATATATGCACAAATATTTAAAACTATAGGAGTACACGTGGTTTGACACATTTTTTGTTTTACTTATGCGGGATTACTCTTAATTATATAGGTTACTGTGACTATATTTCTGGTCTTATTTATGGAGATAAAGCAGAGTAAGACGCACGCGCATTGTACCCAACGTTCTCCATGAAAAAGGGCACAGAGTATCCGATATAGTTAACCAAATTATCCCACTTGTGCCGTGGTGGTGCCTGCGTAAGAATAGTACCCACCCTCTCTACCCGTGGTTGCCGCAAGAGTCGGCTAAGGGATGCCATCTGGAAGATGGGCAGCAGCGTCTTCCTTGAACAATCACACTTAACTGCGCTTGCCAACCCGCCTGCCAAGCGTGGCGAGTAGAGCCTATGTCTAGTGGACGTCCTATGGCTGATGATGTGTTATGTGATATGCCAATTAAGTAAAACAAAAAAGTATATAAAAGTTTACCTTAAATATGGGAAACGTTCTAAGCATTTAAAATCTAAATATCAGGTATATCGTCACTGAAATGTATGGAATTGTGCATTGCATAGGTACAGTACTAAAGTATATGATCTTGCTGACAGAGTTGCGCAAAAGATTAATACTTGATTATTACTTGTTTATATAATTGCCTGAGTGACCACAGGCACGCGCTGGATGTGAGCCACTTCCAACCGGTTTTTATGGAAGTCAATGGGGGGCCTATGTCCAGTAGTGGACGTCCTATGGCTGAGATGATGATGATGGTGATGAGTAGCGTGGAAGTATTCCATGGCGATTATGGTTCAAAATTCTGTAAGTTTTATTGTTATTTGGATTTCTGCTTGGTATATAACATTCTAGTACTCGGTTTGCTAGATCCCAAACTGCTGCCAAGTACCTAATGGTGTGTTCCATCAACCTTACTTATCAGCCAGTTCCCATTCCAGGCTAGGTGTGTTTCCCATCTTCGACCTCACTGTTAGTTAAAATTAGGTGAGCTGTAGTCAAACTAGTCAGTTACCAGTAAACAAAAACCAACATTATAATTTTTACACCACTAGTGATAGATATATTTATAGCAACTAGATTATAAAAACTTGTCTTTGTTTACAGCCCGCGGTTCGTCCAGGTCTCGGAGCCACTGAAGTAGCTGTGGTGTTCAGAAACCTCATGCAGAGGCTCGGGTTCAAGAAATACTACGTGCAAGGCGGAGACTGGGGAGCGTTCATTGGAACCAACCTGGTCACACTGTTCCCTGAAGTGAGGACACTCTTATATATTTGGTCTACGAGACAATTTAAAACAGATAAAAATATGTAATCAGTAGTAAGTTGAAGCTGGTTGCTCAAAAGACGTCATGCCAAAGAGTAAAGAGAAAAGAAGAGTAGATACGTAATCTTTTGTAGCGATGATAGCTCTGTGGTTAGCGTGGTCGGTTCAGACGCCGAAGGGCGTGGGTTCAAATTCCATCATTGAGCTTGAGCTGCCGGTGAAGGAACACATCGTGAGGAAGCCATAGCGTGGTGGTAGGGTATTTTCTAGTAGACGGCTAGCTAGTTAAACATATGTCACCAAGCACCTAACTGTATTCCAGCAGCCTCACTTGAGAGCCAGTTCCATTTGAGGCGAAGTGTGCTTTACCATTTTCGACCACACCGTCACGAGCAATGGTCAAACAACTAGTTTGTCAAACATTTAAAAAAAATGTGCAGATGAATCCCACTAAAGTAATGCAAGTTACTACAGTACATTTCACTGCATTATCTTCTGAAATTATGGTATCGTAGTTGGAAGAAGTTAATTATAATAACGCATAAGGTAGATTTGGATTTCATTATTATTCTTACACATCTTGTAAAATTAGCATCCTTCTTCACGAGCGGGATAAGTGAAAAAGTTGAGAGAGACCTTTACCAAACTGTAACAAATAAAATATCAAAAAGAATTAATGTTCTTCTTTCCAGGAAGTTCTGGGCTATCATAGTAACATGGCCTACAACACTGCACCTCCTGTTACCATCATCTCCGTGATCTGTTCCTTGTTCCCGTCTCTTATCGTGGAGGAAAAATACGCTGATAGAATGTATCCGCTCTCTGAGAAGTACGCCAATCTGCTTGAAGAAGTAGGATATTTGCATATTCAGGCTACAAAACCTGACACTGTTGGTAAGTAGTAAAAAGTTCATATAGGCGAATGACCAGCCAGTGTTAAAGTTTATATACCGCTTAAAGACTCCTTAACTGGTTCTGGTTCATATTACAACTCAAAGTTCTTGGCTCAAAAAACTCAAACTACAAAACAGTATTATTCCTTTCAGGAGTAGCGCTGACTGACTCTCCTGCCGGTCTTCTCGCTTATGTTCTGGAGAAATTTAGCACATGGACTCGACCAGACCACCGCCAGAAGGCCGATGGCGGCCTTAGCTACCGGTGGAGTCCAGAAAAACTGATAGATAACCTGATGCTGTACTGGTCTACTCGGTCTATTACGACATCAATGAGGGTGTACGCGGAGACTTTCAACAGCAGGCATTATGATCTGCGTATGGATGAGTGAGTATTTATTAGCTTTTATTAAAGACAGTAAACTACAAGATTAACCAGTTCTTTTTCTTTGTTTTTATCTGTACGAATTAGAAAACTGAGGTATAGTCCCTTGGTATGCCAGAAAAACCACCATGAAAGTGCATCAAAATGCGGACAGTCAACAGTTACTCTTGTTTAAAACTAAACATATCTCCTTTCTTATTTCCTCCCAGGATCCCAACGCAAGTACCAGCCTGGTTCATCCAAGCCAAGAACGAGTTATCGTTCCTGCCTCCCTACCTGCTCAAGTTCAAGTTCCCTAACTTAGTAGACGTTACGATCATCGACGACGGAGGACACTTTCTGGCCTTCGAGTTGCCTGAGGTCTTCGCTGAGGATGTGCTGAGGGCAGTCAAGGCTTTTAGAAAACTCGCGAAAAGCAGCGAGAAGACTGAATTGTAATCTACCAGAGGATTTTGCACCACCCGCCTGAACGAACGCATCATACCAACGACAAAACACGCTGCTGAGCAGCAGTTGATGTAGTTTAATCTCGCTCGGCTGTCGTTTAGGTCAAACTTTGTGTTTTAGTGTAAACTTTTTACCTTAGAGTTGATATTAGGATAGCTTTATGAACAGTGAATACAAATACATTACAAAATATTTTATTATTGCAAAACAGTGGGCTTATATAGAGTGATAACCCTGTCTGCTGCTTTAGCGTGTAGCTGTAGTGCAGCAGCCAGTGCTTTCCCTTAAACTATGTACAAATTAAGAAGGTAACAATAAACAAGAGTTAAGTTTAAAAATAAAATCCTCTATTTCAATATTGTAATATAATTATTATGCTGAATGGTTGTGGCTGACGTGGCAATTTGTATACAGCAATTTAAAAAACGCCTTGGCATTTGACCCGGCCCGTGAGACATTTTGAAATTTCGCGCGAAGAAGAGAAATTTAAACAACTGACAGCGTTCGCGAGAAGAATTGTTTGCGTTTTTGAAAGTACATACAAATGCGAATTTTTTTTCTCGACGATGAAGACTAATAAGTCGAAATGCCGTACGAGTTTACTACGAGTACTCTAACCGTGACACGTAGATTAACTTCATTAGTTACCTAATAAATAACCTAATAAAAAAATCTTTTATGGCCCGCGACTGCATTAATATAGTAAGTTTGGCACGCAACTAGCCAAAGGTTGCCCATACCTGTTGTAGATGTTAAATCGATACAGTAGGATCTCTCTTTCTATAATAGAGATCGAAAGGTTGTGTAAGAACATACCATACATGTTTACGATTAAGCTACTGTAGATATTTTGGTTGACAGGCTAGATTATCCACAGCTCATATGATGTTAATTGTGGTCGAAGATGGTAAAAACACCCAGCACATGGACTGGTTCACAAGTGATTGATTGATTTTTTAATTTATATCGTTTTGTAGGCTAGTAGGCTAAAAAATATAAGTACTCATAAAAACATAAAATTGAGGGTAGTTATAATAAAGTTAGGAACATACTATTTCCAGAGCTTAAAATTTGATCTAGAAAGATACTTTTTGACAAGTGATATTGCGATAGCGAGGTCTTAATAAACAAACCATTGCACGGCTCAACTTAAAAAGTATATTTTAATCCACAAAAAATTTAGGTAACGGTTTCTCACAACTTATTAATCCAAATTACACTTTTATTGCTCTCGCCCCTCTAAGCCACCCTTATCAGCCCCTAACGACGACAAACAACTGGCATGTACCAGATAAGGGTGTCAAACTTACGATAAAATATACTTTCTTTTTATACGCTATTTCCTTGGTATAGAGTTGAATTTTGAATCCATTTTTAACTGAATATAAGAAAAATCAACATGAAACTTAGACAAGTATTCCCTGGACATGAAAAATTAATTAGTTATTAACATATCCTAACAGGTTGTTTTCTAGGTAGGCGTGCTTCATCTTAGACTACAGGCGTGGTCAAAGGCAAACCTATAAAGTATTTTAAAAAAGTTATCCTAACCAATTCTATTTCCATAAATTCGGCTTTTATAAATTCTTTTTAGGTTGACTGGAAGAAATATTTTTTATTTTTTATTTATATTTTTTTATTTATTATTTTTTATTTTTTATTTTTTATTTTTTTATTTATTTTTTATTTTTTATTTCAAAAGCTTAGCATTGCCATCCAACGTGGCAATGCTGCCAGCATTCTGGCCACATATCCCTCATCTGACGGCCTTTTTATTTAATTTTAAGTTAGTTTAGTTTTCTCTAGATGTTTTAAAATAAAGTCTTTATACGACTACCAGTTTTTTTGCAAGATTATAATTAACTAGCGACCCACTCCAGCTTCGCACAGATACAGTGTAGATACTAATGTGGTGCATATGCATGTATTATGCATATAAACCTTTTTCTTGAATCACTCTTTCTAATGATGGAAGCCGCATTAAAATCTGTTGCGTAGTTTAAAAGATCTAAGCGTACAAACGGCGGGAAGCGACTTTGTTTTATACCATGTAGAGATATCTTTTCTGTAAATACGACATCTCTGTAGAGGTCATCGCTACAACTTTGACCGCTCAAACTCCAACATTGAGCTTGAGCTGCTGGTGGTAACAGCATGGTGGCAACAATTAAAAATTTAATCTCGTAAATAAATGCAAGGGAAATAAAAAACCGGCCAAGTGCGAGTCGGACTCGAAGGTTTCCGTACCGTAATGTATGAAAAAGGCAAAAAAATCGCGTTTGTTGTATGGGAGCCCCCTTAAATATTTATTTTATTTTATTTTTAGTATTTGTTGTTAAAGCGGCAACAGAAATACATAATTTGTGAAAATTTCAACTGTCTAGCTATCGCGGTTCTTGAGATACAGCCTGGTGACAGACAGACAGCGAAGTCTTAGTAATAGGGTCCCGTTTTTACCCTTTGGGTACGGAACTCGTAAAAAGGAGAACCAGGAAGAATGTTCATTAGAAAATACGAAACAAAAAAACGCAAAAAGTGACTTATTTTGGTAATAAACCTGAGGCAAGCGACGTGTCCCCGGGCAAATTGGTCCATGGTATGGGGAATCACCCAGCTATTTTACTGGCTACTTATAATTTTATATTTATTAATCCCCGATGGAGATGCGAGCTGAGATCGCCACGCGACTGGGCGACGCTCGAAGCGTTGGTGAGGTCAATTGATAAAAACTTTTTGGAGCTGTGATATTTTAACGAAAATTGATTTGATTTTTATATTCATCTAGCTTTTACCCACAGTCTTGCTCGGGTTAATGTAGTTTTTTTTTACTGGATGCGAGGTCCCTAATATAGTGTACGCAAAGTTTCGTGATGATCGGGTGTTAAGCGTAACAAACAAACACATATTCGTATTTATAATATTAGTTAGGATATACAGGGTTATAAGCTTTAGGTAGCTTGTAGCGATGATAGCTCAGTGGTTAGCGCGGTCGGTTCCCATGCCGAATGACGTGGGTTCAAACCCCAACAATGAGCTTGAGCTGTCTGTGAAGGAAAACATCGTGAGTAATAGCGTGGTGGTAGGGTACTTTCTAGTACTCGGCTGGCTAGCTACCTTCAAGTTGAAAATCTAACGCCAAACATCTGACGGTGTGTTCCGGCAGCCTCACTTGAGAGCCAGTTCCATTCCAGGCTAGGTATGCTTTACCATCTTCGACCACACCGTCAAAGTGTGTAAAGTCCTACAATATTTATTTGTAAAATCTGTCTTCTCTTTCTTCCAAAGGCGTGTCCGAGCCACGCCTACCACCCTATCTCCCTTACCACCTAACTAGGGGGGGTAAGCACAAAGGGATGTGTGTTACGAAAGATAAGGAAGGTGGCAAATACCCACTTCAAAATGATATAAGGCGAGGGAGCGAAAGTAATTGAATATGGTTATTTAGAGGAATTGTGGAGGAACAATCAAATCCATTTGTAGCTATGACAACTTAGTGGTAAGCGCGTTTGGTTAGGCTCGGGTTCAAACCCTGACAATAAACTTGAGCTGCAGATGAATGAAATCGTGAGGAAACCATAGCAGAGTAGTAGGGTACTCTCTAGTACTCGGTTGGCTAGCTACTACCCTCAAGTTGAAAATCTGTCGCCAAATACCGATGTGTTCCGACCGCGTCGCTTGAGAGCCAGTACCATTTCAGACTAGGTGTGCTTACTACCTTCGATTACACCGTCACTTAAGGTAAGCTGTTGTCTAACAACTAGCCAGTCAACTATAAAAAAATATTAAAAACTGTTTTCACAACTACTTATATGCCGAAATGATAAAAACGTAGTTTTGAAAAAGTAATTCTATTACAGGTTATTTATTTATAGAAACCGCCGTGGTATTGCCATCAAATTAAATAAGTATGCAAAGCTATAATTATATAGGAAAAAAGAAAAATTTACAAATTATTACATATATATAATTGTTAAATTACAAAGCGCCTATTATATTTTCAGTACCAAGTTTGTTTTTGACTGTGTTGATGGATTTTCAAGGCGTTTGCTGGAAAAAAGGTGAAAGCGTGCAAGTTTTGTGTATAGCTGCAATGGTCATGGACATGTGGTCTCTACAACACATGTCCATGACCATGCTATGATGGTAAGAGACCATCATAGCAGGGTCTCGTTCGTCTCATTACTTTTATATAACAAAACCTGTCTTTGTATTTAATAAAAAAGTTTATACTTATTACACTTTTTCAATATTTAGTTCACTTATTTTTACTGATGATATTAAGTGACGGTGTGGTCAAAGATGGTAAACAACAGCTAGTAAACACAGGATTTTTCAATTGGTGATAGATCTCCTTAGCAGGAAGTAGTCTAGGTAGGTACCATCGCAGTACTAGATATTCTGCCGCCAAGCAGTAGTGTGTAAACATTATTGTGTTCTGTTTTGAAGGGTATTGTAGCTAGCGAAAAAAAAAACTAAGAATTCGCGCCAAAGCAGCGATGCCCTGGACTTTGTTTTACTACTCAAAGTTCTGTGTATCGCTGCAATAATAAACAAAAAAAAATTAAACACACCTAGCCTGGAATGGAACTGGCACTCAAGTGTGGCTACCGGAACACACGTTTAGATGTTCAGCGGGTGGTAGCTAGCCAGTCGAGTACTAGAAAGTACCCTACCACCACGCTATGGTTTCCTCACGATGTTTTCCTTCACCGGCAGCTCATGCTCATTGTTGGGGTTTGAACCCACGCCCTTCGGCATGCGAACCGACCGCGCTTACCACATCGCTACAAAAACAAGATATTATAAGTTATTGTGAAATTTTGCCGTCCCTTAAAGGTGCCGCCCCATTAAGCTACGCTACTGACTGGGCCTCAAGTGATTCTGCCGGAACACACCATTAAGGTTCTTGGCGGCAGATTTGATACTTAAAAGTGGTAGTTACAAACAAGTATACCCTAGCACCATTAAAAAATTTAAAATAACGAAATAAGGAAAACAAATTTAATGGAGCAAAAATGCCAGGGTAGTAGAATATATATAGTCCAATCACCCTTCGAGAATCCTATGCACGAAGTAGCTACGATAGCTCAGTGGTTAGCGCGTTACGCAAGACCTAGATTCAAATCCCAACAATGTGCTTAAACTGCTCGTGAAGGAACTAGCACATCATCATTAGCCATAGGACGTCCAACAGCTGAACATAGGCCTCCTCCTGGGGAGGGGTTTTGCCAATACTCGCCACGCTTGGCAGGCGGGTTGGCGAGCGCAGTTAGGTGTGATTGTTCAAGGAAGACGCTGCTGCCGATTTTCCGGATTACATCCATTAGTCGACTCTTACGGCAACCACGGGTAGAGAGGGTGGGGTACAATTCTTACGCCGGCACCACAACGACAAACTAAAACATACTTACTTTAAAATATATTCAGATAAAATAACTACAAATCGCTATATTACACGAAATAAAATAAAAAATCTATAGGCCATTAGGCAATTTTATTATTTTATCATAGAGAACAAACCTTAACTAATTAAATAAACATCAATCATTAATTACAAATCTAATCTCTAAATTAACAAGATAACTAACTAATCCATAAGGTCCTTTACATTAGTATGTACCTATATAAATATGTTCTTTTCTTATGTAAAAGTATTGCGATGAACGAGACGTTCTTCTGATGGTAAGACGTAACGCCTGTCCATGACCATTGCAGCGATACACAGAACTTTGAGTAACAAAACAAAGTTCAGGGCATCGCTGCTTTGGTGCTCATTATTTCGAGACATTCGATGGTTAGTCCCAACAGCCCTGTGATTGCGCTTGCTGCAGTACCCTTCAAGCAGAAACACAGTAATGTTTACACACTACTGCTTGGCGGCAGAATATCTATATAGTACTGCG
The DNA here is from genome assembly GCA_950106695.1 of Biston stratarius. Taxonomy (NCBI): domain Eukaryota; kingdom Metazoa; phylum Arthropoda; class Insecta; order Lepidoptera; family Geometridae; genus Biston; species Biston stratarius. The sequence continues at coordinate 8,573,794 of OX467116.1, read as the reverse complement.
TCAGTACCTACCTAAACGACCTCCTGTTAAGGGGATTTACCATCAAGTAAACAATATATACATAGTAAATACATTTTTCGAATTAATTAATCGCTAAGAAAAAAAATATACAAGAGAAATACATACAGGAAATGAAACAACAAATACCTAAGCTAATTAGGGTTTACTTGTACAAATTGTTTAAAGTTAATCTCTGCTTAAAGCAGTCTGTCCCATACCGTAATAGGTATTTCACGTCACCAAGAAGTTCATAAAGCATTTTAAGCAAAGCATAAAATTTAATTATTGTTTATAAATAAGGTCCTTAAAAGCAAATTATACGTCATAAATCGCATAAAAACCTCAATATTCAAACATCTTTTCCGTCCAAAGTTAGCCTGGAAGAGGTCACTTTTAGGTATAAGATTAAGTTAGCACAAGTTTTTCTTTTTTTTATTTTTAATGTTTGACAGGCTAGGTGTTTGACCACAGCTCACCTGATGTTAAGTGACGGTGTGGTCGAAGATGGTAAAGCACACCTCTCACAGGCTCTGAAGTGCAAACTCTCGTACCAAACTAAGCAAAGCTTATAGACCCCTTATTACTGATAGAATATTTTAAGACTTTCTTTTATTCACCCGGACATATTGAACACACATTTATAGTCAAATAAATGTTTGTCCTGGATAGGAATCGATCCCACATCCTACAAAAATGAGCTAATAGGGCAGATATATCTTCTAATATACAATGAATGTTTGTTCGTATTTTATGCGCTACCGTACCGTTCATCCGATTGCGATGAAACTTTGTCAACTTATTGCTAGCACTTGCTCGAAGGTTATAGGTATAGACAATTGTTTTTTTTTTTTATGGCAGCTACGTGTCACCTACCAGCTAGTGTCACATCACATCATCAGCCATAGGACGTCCACTGCTGAACATAGGCCTCCTCCTGGGGGGGTTTTGCCAATACTCGCCACGCTTGGCAGGCGGGTTGGCGAGCGCAGTTAGGTGTGATTGTTCAAGGAAGACGCTGCTGCCCATCTTCCGGATTACATCCCTTAGCCGACTCTTACGGCAACCACGGGTAGAGAGGGTGGGGTACTATTCTTACGCCGGCACCACCACGGCAAGTGTATTTTACCAGCTAGTGTATTTTAAGTATTTCATTCATTTATCTTTGTCACTTTTTTCTTTTCCGTTTTTGTCGTCCTCTTTACCATTAACCGGCGCAATCATGAGTAAATTATTACCATTCCGATCCGCCAAGTTTCTAAACGGAACATTTGGCCGCCATCTTTGTGTGAAATAATACTGATTTCGAATTACCCTCAAATGATCTTTGTGGAAGAAAAAGTTAGCCTTTTGATTTCGCTGCTCGTTTTCCTCGTTACCGTAGAGTTTGTATTCGTTTTCGTGGATTATTTTCGCTCTGGGTCCATCGTCTTCAAAGTATGGCCTTTTTAGGCGAAGACGGCGAGACTGAGGACTGCCAGGAGATTCGCATTTGATCGCTAGGCTAGCCGAGTTTTCCTTGTTGACGCTGTGGTTTTTCTGCCATTCTAAGACTTCGCAGAGTAGACCTATGTATCTGGAACAAACATTAACAGTCTTGATTTTTTTTTTTTTTTTTTTTTTTTTTTTTAAATATTACATAGGTCTACGTTTGGCCACCAACTCGCCTGATGGAAAGCGACGGTGTGGCCGAGGACGCCGATCTAGAAGAAATCTATTCACGCTAGCCTTAAAAACGTCCAAATTATAGTTTAAAGGAGACAGATCAGCTGGCAATGAGTTCCATTCATGGGCTATACTTATCAAGAAAGTAGAGCGGAATCGCTGTGTACGAATACTGGGAACACCCACGGGGAACGGATGATAGTGTGTCGTTCTTCTGCTTGTCCTGTGGTGGAACGGAGAGGGTGGGATAAGGTCATGGAGCTTCTGCACACACTCCCCTGACACACTGATTAAAGTTAATTGATTTTTGTAGCAATGATAGCTCAGTGATAAGCGCGGTCGGTTCGCATGCCGAAGGGCATGGGTTCAAACCCCAACAATGAGCTTGAGCTGCCGGTGAAGGAAAAACATCATGAGGACAGCATAGCGTGGTGGTAGGGTACTTTCTAGTACTCGGTTGGCTAGCTACCACCCTCAAATTAAAAATCTACCGCTAAGCATTAACGGTGTGTACCGGCAGCCTCACTTGAGAGCCAGTTCCATTCCAGGCTAGGTGTGTTTTAACATCTTCTACCACACCGTCACTTAACATCATGTGAGCTGTGGTCAAACACCTAGCTTAGGGTGGTAGAGCCAGCCGAATACTAGAAAGTACTATACTATCATGCTATGGTTCCCTCAAGATATTTTCCTTCACCAGCAGCTCAACTCATTGTTGGAGTTTGAACCTACGCCCTTCCACGTTTGAACTGACCGCGCTATCTGATATTGCTGTGGTAACTACGCAGACGACATCCTGCTAAGATTTACCACCTAGTAATATTCTATTCTCTCAACGAGCTATGTCAAGGGCTATGCTCGATGTTTCTCTAAAGGATCGTATCCGGAACGAAGTAATTCGCCAGAGAACAATAGTCACAGGCATAGCAAGCTGAAGTGGCAATGGGCTGGTCATAATTGCCGCAGAACCGACAACCATTGTGGTAGACGTGTTCTAGAGTGGAGATCGCGAATCGGCAAACGTAGTGTAGGACGCCCTGAGACTAGATGCAGTGACAATATGCGAAAGACAGTTGGCAGTGGCTGGAAGCAAAAAGCCGTAGATCGGGCTGAGTGGCGTGTCCTGGGAGAGACCTATGTCCAGCAGTGAACTATCAAAGGTTGTTGATGATGATGATGAAGATCATGATGATGATAATTATGATGATGATGATGATGATGATGATAATGATGATGAATATTCTATCAAATCACCTAATAGCCATCCTGAGAATCTCGTTCTTGCTAAGTTTCTTATCCGGCGGATGCGTGGGCACCAGACGGCGTAGCTCCGCGAAGGCCCCGCTAACGTTCTGCTGCCGCCATCGCTCGCGGCAGTTGGTGAAGAGCTTTCGAGGGGGGCGAAGAAGGCAGGAGTTTATTGGTGGTAAATCTTCTGGGAGGCTCTGTGTGGATTTTCAAGATATTGACATTTAATTTAAAAGTCATAATAACTTACAAAAATAACTTGAAAATAAAACTTATACTAATTACAAATTTATAAAAAAAAGGCCGGCCAAGTGAGAGTCGGACTCGCGCACCGAGGATTCCGTACTAACCTCCTATAGGTTAGTACGGAACATTTAGTAGATTAGTTAGTATAAAAGTAAAAGATATGTTTTTTTTTTCTTTTTTTTTATAGTAATTTATGCGAAAAGCATAATTTATTACTTACACGGGAATTGTAGTACTTTGTAGGTTTTGATTCCCTTGCGAGTGTCGAAAATTTGCAGCACAAACGGCTGTATCTTTTGATTACGTTGGCTTAGAAGTTTGTTTTTTTCACAGCTCCAAGGAACAGTAGACCTGAGTATTGATATGAATTTCAGCTTGATACCTTCACGCGTTCCTGAGAAAAAGGGTCTTGACAGACAGACAGACGGACAATAAAGTGATCCTATAAGGGTTTCGTTTTTTTCCTTTACGAGGTACGGAACCCTAAAAACCACCTAATCTAAAAGTGCATTAGGAAATAAGGCTATCGGAAGACACCGTTACATGATTAGCGGTAGATTTTCAACTTGAGGGTGATAGCTTACCAGTCGAGTACTAGCATCATGATATGGTTTCCTCACGATGTTTTCCTTCACCGGCAGTTCAAGATTATTCTTGGGGTTTGAACCCACGCCCTTCGACGTGTCTACCGACGGCGCTAATCTCTGAGCTATCATAGCTACATGATGGTTTTGTTTAAAATAAATTTAGGCTTGAGTTCGCCATTTCGCCTAATGTTAAACGAAGATGCGAAAGATATAGCGATGATAGCTCAGTGGTTAGCGTGGTCGGTTCGCATGCCGAAGGGCGTGGGTTCTCAACAATGATTTTGAGCTGTCGGTAAAGGAAAACATCGTGAGGAAACCATAGCGTGGTGGTAGAGTACTTTCTAGTACTCGGCTGGCTAGCTACCACACTCAAGTTGAAAATCTGCCGCCAAGCATCTAACGGTGTGTTCCGGCAGCCTCACTTGAGAGCCAGTTCCATTCCAGGCTAGATGTGCTTTACCATCTACGACCACACCGTCACTTAACATCAGGTGAGTTGTGGTCAAACACCAAGCATATCAGCTATAAAAAAAAAGATGCTGTCAACGATGGAGCACGCTGCCATTACCTGAACACTCCGACAAGGCTGCCTGGAGTCGTCATCGCTGTCAGGTAGACAGAGGTCGTCGCTCAGCATCTCGCTGTCAGGTTCTTCATCCGAACATGACTCTTGATCCGAAGCCATAGCTTGCACTGTATACAACAGTTGAAATTAAATTTTTATTTAGCAATTACATACGTCATTTATTAGTAATCACACAAAAGTCATGTTTGAAAGATAACAGACATATAGAAGCATTGTTACTCATGCTAGGAATGAATAAATATAGAACAAGTATACATTATACTGCTGTGGGGCTCAGCTGCAGAGTTTGAAACTATTTTTATTCTGTAAAAAAGTGCAATTCGCGCAATCTCAATCTCCTCGCGAATCACTACGAAATCGATTTAAAGATTTTAAGATATTAACGTTACTGTCACAGTACATTTACGAAAATATTATGTTCGTCCGTGAAAATTTAAATTCATTTGAAATTAATAGTAGCCGCCATAACTTAAACACAAGAAATAAAGATAAAATTGTGACACCTAGATTCAGGTTATCTAAAGCTAATAAGTCTTTTCTCGGGAATTGCGTTAGATTCTATAATAAAATCCCACTTGAGGTAACTAATATGTCCTATAATAAATTCAAAGATTTTATAAAGCAGAGGTTAATTGACAAAGCCTAATAATATAAGGTGGCTCATTACGTGGAAGACAGGAATATATGGTTGTAGTAGCTTCTCTCTGCACTTACATCCCCCTGGCTGAGTGCCAATTGTATAAGTAAGCATAATGTATTAATATCTATAACTGTACGTACCTAATATGAAAAGAAAGATCCACAAAAAAAAATGCCTATCTGAGTTTCTTACCGTAGTCTTATCAATTAAAGTGTAATTACGAGCCGGTGGTAGATTCAAAAATGTAACGTAACACAGTAAGTATATATTCAGCAATAGCAATTAAAAATTAAATTTAGTTTACATTATTTTTTTATTCATAAATAATAGCAATATTTATTAATACACTTCGTACTGACAAAACTTTGTTTAACAAGGGAAGAACTAAAATGGGCTAACATTTTGTCCATCAAAGACATAATATAGAATTTTTGCGGTGGCAAAGAACAGCATGTTATTGATTCCTTTGTTCTAATAACAAAGAAACAAATAACATGTTCTGTGTTTGTTCTAGCATAGATGTTTGTTCTGACAAACTAAATGTAACTATTTTATTTATTTAATGTAATAGTTTACTTGGTGGTAGATCTCTTTAACAGGAGGTTATAGGTGCCACCGCAGTGTTGCCATTAGACGTGCTCCATCGATCGCTGTCTTTAAAGAACACGTCAAACTTTTCTATCTCTCGCTGTTATAATTATAACTAAATTATAATAAATAATTATAATAATAATAAGTTTATTATAATATATTATAATAAACTATCTGTCGCTTATTTGTATATATATCCTCTTTATACAAATATTTATTTTATATATATTAGTGTATTTTTAGTTATTCTAATTAATCCATGTATTAGGATATATAATTATTAGAATGTAGATATATGTCATAATTTTGTATTCTCCTATAAGTATGCATATCTTCGTTATTGACACATCCCGTTTTTTCTTCCTCTAATCCTTTCCACCCTAAGGTTGCCTGGAAGAGATCACTTTTAGCGATAAGGTCGCCAGTTGTTACACCTATTAACTAGTTTATTTCTTCTGTATTATGTAATTTTAAGTGTGTACAATAAAGAGTTATTCATTCATTCATTCATTCAGTACCAGATATTCTGCCGCGAAGCAGTAGTGTGTAAGCATTACTGTGTTCCAGTTAGGTTAGAAGGGTACTGCCGCTAGCTAATTTCTGGGCATGTTGAGACTTAACCATCGAAAGTCTCAAAGTAATGAGCGCCAAAGCAGCGATGCCTTAGGCCTTATTTTGTCACTCAAGGATGTCGCTGCAATGGTCATGGGTAAGCGTTATCTCTTACCATCAGGAGAATGTATCGTTCGTCATATTACTATTACATTTAAAAAATGCCTCGGCGTGTGCAAACTGAAGTGGCAATGGGCTGGACATTATCAGTCGCAGAACCGATAACAGATGTGGTAGACGTGTTCTAGAGTGAAGACCGCGAATTGGCAATTGTAACGTAGGACGCCCTGAGACTCGATGGAGTGACGATATACGTAGGACAGCTGACGGTTGATGGAAGCGAAAAGCCGAAGATCGGGCTGAAGACACGCCGTCTTAAGAGAGTCCTTTATCCTACAGTGGATTTCGAAAGGCTGATGACGTGGTTAATACTTTTAAACTATTTTATTTGTAAGGTATTTCATTACTCGTATTGTGAGGAACAGTATTCTCTCTATAATTATTATAAAAGCTCAGCTGTTATAGTCGGTTATCGCAGGATATTATTATCTCAGGAAGTGCTATAAATAAACAATGGAATTGTCATATTTACTACTTTTATAAAAAGTGTGTATTGAACGTGTTTTAAAATAAATTATTTTAAAATAATTTATATAATTTAAATTAGTAAATACCTATTACAATAATAAATACGTATTTTGAATTATTCTATATTATTGCCATGTAATATATATATTGATATATTCATTATAATTGCCGTGGTGGTGCCGGCGTAAGAATAGTGCCCCACCCTCTCTACCCGTGGTTGCCGTAACAGTCGGCTAAGGGATGTAATCCGGAAGATGGGCAGCAGCGTCTTCCTTGAACAATCACACCTAACTGCGCTCGCCAACCTGCCTGCTAAGCGTGGCGAGTATTGGCAAAACCCCTCCAGGAGGAGGCCTATGTCCAGCAGTGGACGTCCTATGGCTGATGATGTGATGTGTGTGATTCGATATTAAAAGTGTATTTAGCAACAAGGCCAAGTAAGTAAGTAAGGCTGCCGGAACACACCGTTACATGCTTGGCGGCAGATTTTCAACTTGAGGGTGGTAGCTAGCCAGCCGACCACCACCACGCTATGGTTTCCTCACGATGTTTTCCTTCACCGGTAACTCAAGCTCATTGTTGGGGTTTGAACCCACGCCCTTCGGTATTCGAACCGACCGCGCTAACCACTGAGCTATCATCGCATCGGAGTATCCATTAAAATTAAAAGTGAGTAATCCTGCATAAGTAAACGAAAACTGGCTTATCGCTTAAACCGATCTCTTCCAGGCAACCTTAAGATGAATAGGATTTAAGAACAGGTAGAAGACATGCTTACAAACAAAAAAAAATGATCCCAAATTTTGTAAGAACAAATATTTAGATAAGCGTAATGAAATGTTTTTTAAGGCTGGCCCACTGCGCCTTGGATGGTCTGTAATGTAATCACAATAGGCATTAAAATAAAATAAAATAATATGTATACGTACTAATCAAATTACCTCCTTATACTAAAATTATACATATTTTAACTAATATATAAAAATATTGTAATATAAGTTAATGAATCTGAAAATATGGCGAGTAAAAGCATAACGAAATCATAGAAAAGGAATCTGCAAGAGATAGAATACTATTACGTTTGACCACATTCTGCCTGATGTTAAGCAGAAGTGCGGTCTAAGATGAAGCACGCTTACCTAGAAGGAAGCTCTGGATTTGAAGACACACATATTGTACCTAACAAGGAACACAGACTCCGGCAGAGAGTTCCACAAACTCGCTGTGCTAATAAAAAAATGTGGAATCAAAACGCTTTGTGCGTACATGGAGAATAACCACCATGTACTGATGACGATAAAACTAAATATTAAGGAACAACTCTTAAACTAAATAGCGGTCAAATTGTTTTTTAACAAAATGAAAATTAATTAAGTATGAAATATTCACCGTTTTTCCCGTTTAAGTCAGTTATGGTCGGCATAAAAATATCGATCGTCCCCTGCAATAATAATGTGGACGTATTCCTATAACACAGCACTTCACTCTACCACAAACCAAACGCTACTGAGGAAAAAATATTGCAATATTTGAATTTCGAAAGAGGGTTGAACCATGCGTTGTGATTGGTTAATTGTAAAGCAGATTTTAGCCAATGGTAGCATAGGGGAGGCGTGAAAATGGAATTCCATGAATAATGCAGTTTTATGAGGTTTTACTTTAGAGGTCCTATTTTATCAACCCTAAACGCATATTATTGTTTTTTATTGCGACAAATCTTTATTCATAATACTACGTCTTTTAACTACGTGTTTTTTGTGAGTGAAAGACCAATATTCTTTTGAGAAAATAAACATATATTATATTATTTTATCACACTAAAACTATGAAAGCAAAAGTTTGTGTATGTATATTTGTTACTTCCTCACGCTCAAACGGCACGACAGATTTTGGTTAAAATTTAGTTAGAAGGTAGCTGACATCCCGGATAAGCACATAGGCTATATTTTATCTTACAATAATTGTAAAAAAAAATTGGTATAGTATAATAATTTTAGACAAATTGGAGAACTTCATTATATTCTATGATACAAACCAAAAAAAATACAAAAAACAATAACGTAGGTATCAATTGATCGATCGGAAAAATATATCCATTATAAATATCGAAATCTCCTACCTATATAAAAATTGAAGTGTGTATGGACTCCAAACCGGCGTGACCGATTTTCATGAAATTTTCAGGCAATCCTAATACAAATACTTTCAAAACCAAAATCAAAAAGTCATTTAATCAGTTTAGGCCCTGGTAAGGCACTTATGAACGTTAAGTTACATTTTTGAATCTAAATCCGGCTCGTAATTGCACTTCAACTGAGAAGACTCCGGCAAGAAACTCAGCAAGGATTTTTTTTTTTGTGGATCTTTCTTTTCATATTAGGTTACAGTTTATAGGGACAGTAGACTTGAGTATTTGATATGAATTTCTGCTTGATACCTCCACGCGTTCCTAAGAAAAAGGGTCTTGACAGACAGACAGACAACAAAGTGATTCTATAAGTTTTTTTCCTTTTGGGGTACGGAACCGTAAAAAACACTAAAAAATCTAAAACGCGAGGGACAAACAGTGACTAACCTAACATGTACGCTTTGTTTACAAATAAAGAGGTCGTCGACCCGCCATCACGTTTCTATCCTGGGCATCGTTCGGAAACGTGCAATTAATGTATACATAACCGATCTCATCAAATTCGAATAAAACCTATTTTCTCGCCACCTTATTAAAATTAATATAACCTCAAAATTGTGTGAACCGTATCCATGTACGCCTAAGGGCTAGTTTCCTTGTCATTTTGTGTTCGTCTTGATAAAAAGATGTTTGAACTGACTGCCTATTAAAATGCGATAACACTTCGATAAATGCGTATTAAAAACAGTCTCACGCTTGAGTCGGAAGCGCGACAACGCTTGTGCTTATCTATTATATTTAACTCCGAAATCAAAACTCTTTCGTTCAACTTTCTTTGCCGGCAATTTTGTTTTCAACGAAAAAGTTTATACTTATTCAGTTTTTTTTCTAATTGTAATCGCGATTTTTTTGGTAGACATATTTAGTCTTTTGTTTGATTCAATTAAAAATGAATTAGATTTACACCAATTAAATGTAGGTTGTTATTTTTTTTACTTTTTACCGGAATAATTATCAGTGTTTTGTTATTGTGGGTGTTATTTTTGTGCGTGGCTGAATTTTTTATTGTGAACGGATATAATTAGACACTACATTGTGTTGTGATAATAATAAGACAAGAATTCGTCGGACAGACGAACTCAAAATTCGCGCTCATGAATATACAATTTTATATGAACAAGTTTGACAATCACTTTTGCCGTTCTATATTATTAGCTTGTAGGTGAGTTTCCACATGTTTTTCTGCAATATTTTATCCTAAATACGTAGTTATTATATTTCTTTAGATACGTTATATTTTCGATTTCATTTTCGAAAAATAGATTCTGCAATCTTCTTTAGGATAAATCGACCGTAGCAATTAACATTGTCGGATCTACATTTTTGCTATTTTCATTTCATTGCATTAAAGGTTTTAGAATATGTCTAAAAATGCCCCCGAAAATTATCAAATTCGATTAAAAAACTTATTTTTTTTACCATTAGGTAGATCCGACAATGTTAATTGCTACGGTCGAAATGCAAAGAAGAATCTTCTTTTCTTTGTCTCTACAATAATAGAGAACACTTTATTTGTATACAAATACTTTTCTTATTACATTTAATTAACAGTTATTATCATTACAATACACATAATGAATTAACAGACATGAATAAAAAAAATATAGGAAAAAATCACAAATATATTTTATTTGTGTTTTTCTACGTTACAAATCTGCCTCAACTCAGCAAAATGCCGACTCCACCCAGCCAGCGCTGGTCTTTAGATATTTTCTGCCGGCCTTGACTTCTTTCAGAATCAGAAAATATATACTTTATTGCAGCATAATATGTAAGTATAGGTGCAGAACTTATATAATATACAATTTCTAGACCTAATACCTCTTTTTTGGATCAATCCTAAAGTAAAAGTTGTAAACATAGTTACGGGTACAATAGCCTCCTGTCGGATTAGTGTTCTGTTCCACGTAACCTATTATACCAACAAAAAAACTGTAGTCTCTAACTAACCTTTCAAGAAAAAAGCGTTATTGTATATTTATATACTTTTCGTGTTATAAAGCTATTGTTATCGTAGGACGCCCAGAGGCTCGATAATGTGACGATATACGATAGAACAGCTGCTGGCGGTGCATGAAAGTGAAAAGCCGAAGATTTGGCTCTGTTTGGCTTGGAAGTCTCGTGTCCTATGTCTAGCATTGGAGTACTGTAGGCTCATGATGATGATGACATATCCCTTATACTTTTTAGACACAGCTAGTCTTGTTACTACACTCTTGACGATCTTTTTAATGATGATAATCTTTTTAATTTTAATTTAATGAATAAAACATTCAGTACTTCCAAATTTTTTTGCCATTCCCAATGGAGTGAATTATTAGAAATGGTATATTATATAAGAACTGCACCTATACATTTGCTGCAATAAACTATTGAGTATTGAATATAGTTTCTACCGAAATATATGTACACTATTGCTAGGTATTTATAAGTAGAAGAAAACATTAAGACTGATTTAATGCAGATATTTGATCAGCTGTTTACTAGCATTCTTTGGCTGATCGATATTGCTGTTTCACAAATTTTTATTTAGATCGAAAAAATTTATATTTTTTATTTATTAAGGTAGGATCCAGATCGTATGAACTGTGTTATAAGCGGGAGTGTAGTAATCAGAACGCGGGCTGCAATCACGCCCTATTGGTTGCAAATTTTGTTACAACCTTCTTTATACTCATGAATACCTATAGGGTTCTCATTTGCTGTACTATCTGGATCGGTCATTATGCTAATCTGGTTTTGGGTTGGATCTGCGATGGTGTCAATACCATTTTTTTTATGGCTAGGCTAGGCTAGGTTTATTTTACCTCAGCTCACCTGATGTCAAGTGACGGTGTGATCGAAGATGGTACGCACACCTAGCCTGGAATGGAACTGGCTCTTAAGAGAGGCTGCCCGAACACACCGTTAGATGCAGGTAGCTAGCCAGCCGAGTACTAGAAAGTACCATACCACTATGGTTTCCTTACGACGTTTTCCTCCACCGGCAGCTCAAGCTCATTGTTAGGGTTTGAACCCACGCCATTCTGCGTGCGAGCCGACCGCGCTAACCACTGACCTATCATCGCTACTAGTGTCCTGCTCAACTCTACTATAGAGCTGTGCTGATATCGTGAACTTTCGTTCTTCGCCGGATTTCGGTACTATAAACTCGTCTTGAAGTTTAATGTCAATAAAACGTTAACCAGCGCAAAGATGAAACCCCTTTACACAATCAATTAGCAGAACATCTCTCAATAGCGTGGACGACCCAGTTTTATTAAATAGATAAAATACCTGATAAACTATCTATTTACTATCATCAAAGAGTAGATGATGTGCAGAGTGATTCATGAGGAAGTTTTAAGTATATAATTTGTTAAGGTTTTGTGTAAATATTCAAATTCATTTCATTTAGTATTCAAAGTTATACACGGACACCGGTGCCTGTGGAGCGTAATTTACAAAAAAACATGGGAATTCTAATAAATAAATAAATATCCTTAAGACATTATACACAGCTTGTACTATGGAAGTTAGATAACTGACAGAATAATAACTTTTTTGTAAATTCATACTTATAATAGGTACATAGGTACAGTACACCCAAACACAAGAAACATTTGTTTATACCACAAAAGTTTGTCTTGTGTTGGAATCGCACCCACGCCCTTTAAAGCAGATATACTACCAATGAGTCAACAGGGTCGTTTATTTTTATATTTTTGTTTCTACTATGTTTTAGAGTAAACAATCAATCTGAGCTTGCTGTTTAGCACTTTTCACTGCAACCTATGAGATATTTATGAGATTTTTTATTTATTTATATAAAATGCTGCTTACCGGATTTCAATTCAATGTATTCGTAAACATATCAATTTTACATAATTTCAATATACAATCCGTCGGACTCCGCACAAGGAATTCTGTTTCCCGAAGCCGACCTCTTGTACGGTACACATATTTTTTTTTTAAACCAAGACAGTGACATTCTACAACCAAAACAAACACAGTTGACGGTTGGCGAGTAGATAGGCTGACAACGGCGATAGGTCACAATTGTAAAATGATATGAATTGTATGGTAGAGTATAGTTCTTTCTCTGTGAATTTTCTACTCTGTAATCAATACTAAGTATCGTGTTCGATGAACTCTGAATAATCAACGTCATGTATCACTTAGCTGTACGATGCAACCAACTTATCAATAGAATTGAATTTAGCGCCACTATCGTATACCTTAAACAAAATTGATAACATCCTATATATGTTATCAATAAAATTTAATGTACCTAGCAATCAGTGTTTGGCGTTTGTTGTTAATAGCTTTCATTATACTAAGCTCCCGTGCGTAAGTTATTTTTAACCGACTACCAAGGAAGGGTTATGTTTTTTGCGCGTATCTTGTATATGTATGTATGTATAATAAATTTATTTATTACCTCGTATCTTCCAAACGGCCGAATGGATGACGACAATTAAGGTATCGTTATATTCGTCTTAAAAACCCAAGTATAATTAGGTAGATGTTTGAAAAATAAAACAAAATGGTGTATTTTTGGCGCGATATAGTAATACTTGTTTTTAAATAACCAAACCTAACAATTAGGGTTTCAAAATAAAAGAAATAAAAAGAGGATTATAAAAATATATACCTACGTATAAGTATATTAAGTAGTAGGTACTTGGCTGGCTAGCTACCACCATCAAGTTGAAAATCTGATGCCAAGCACTTACCAGTTTTTTTTAAATCATGTGACATTACACACAGCGCCACCTGACCCCAAACTAAGCAGAGCTTGTGTGATGGAACTCAGATGACTGATAGAATACATAAATACTTTCTTTTTTAATAGATATACTCGTAGTACAGAACATCCAGACACGGAACAAATATGTATTTGTTTATAAAATGTTTGTCTTGAGCGGGAATCGAACCCACGCCCTACAGCTCTTAAGTCAGAAATACCACCAATGAGCCAAAAAGGCTGTCAAGGTCGACAGCGTCAGAGCCAGTTCCATTCCAAGCTCCATGTGTTTACCATTCTACGACCACACCGTTATTTAACATGAGATGAGCTGTGGTCACCAATCAACTATAAATAAATCATACCTACTTACAGATTGTTGTAGATACCTTCTTGCCAACTTCTGCGTAAGACACCATGCCACGAGACTACGGTAGCATGTGAAGACAAGGACAAGACTGATGTGAATAAAGAATACGACCATGGATCCACAAGAATTGGTGCCACTAGAGGGTAAGTTAATTAGCCAAAGGGCGTGGGTTCAAACCCCAAAAATGAGCTTGAGCTGCCGGTGAAGGAAAACATCATAGCGATGATAGCTCAGTGGTTAGCGCGGTCGGTTTGCATGCCGAAGGGCGTGGGTTCAAACCCCAACAATGAGCTTGAGCTGTCGGAGCATCTAACAGTGTGTTCCGGCAGCCTTACTTGAGAGCCAGTTCCATTCCAGGCTAGGTGTGCTTTACCATCTTCGACCACACCATCACTTAACATCAGGTGAGTTGTGGTCAAACACCAAGCCTGTCAGCTATAAAAATAAAAATAAAAACATATATGTATCATAGTATGGTGGGTGGGTACTTTTTAGTACTCGGCTGGCTTTCAGCTTCAAGATAAAAATCTGCCGCCAAGCACCTAACGGTGTGTTCCGGCAATTACATTCCAGCCTAGGTGTGCTTTACCATCTTCGACCACACCATCACTTAACATCAGGTGAGCTGTGATCAAACACTTAGTTTGTCAACCATAAAAAAGGTCAGCTAGATAAGCTAGGTTTTCAACACATATTGTTATGGAATAGGACGAACGAAACGCCCTCCTAATGGTAAGAGATAGACGCAGGAGAGCGACTCGTTCGTGTCATTACTTTTACACAATGAAAATGATTTACTAGTAATAAGTACAAAAGTATTCTATCAGTTATATGGTTGCTATAGTTGCTTTGCTAAGTTTGGGGCTAGATGGCGCTGTGTGAAAAGTAAAAAAAAAAAAGTAGTTTTATAACTACAATATGAGTGTCTTCAAATCAAGAGTAAACAGGTTCCTTCTAGGTGAGCGTGTTCCATCCTAGACCACATCGTTGCTTAACATCAGGCAGGATGTGGTCAAATGCGAACCTATTCTGTATAATGTAACGGAAGCACCCGTTAACCTGACAACCGGAAGCCAGGCCATGCCATGTTGGACACGCCCCCTCACGCCATTTCCTGCCGCCAGCCGTGCCATGCCTGCCTTGGAGGGTAGTAGTCTTTAAAAAGCCAAGCCAAGCCATTTCTCTGCCTGTTTGATTTTTGGATTAAACAAATAGTCATCCACTCTGAGTGTTTTCATTCCTGTTTGTAACAATTAACAAAAACTAAATTTGCAAAAAAAAAACAACGATATGATTTTTCCGCATTAACGTAAATAATATAATATAAATATATAATATACCTTTCACATACATAATTATATCCAACCTTATTTGTCTCATGTCAAGAATTATTTCTCCACAGCTGGTCTAATAAGACCGTCGCGGCCGCATCAGACTCGACAGTCGCGGTCTATCAACTTGTCTTCCCGGTCGTGCTACCGCGCTCCGCTGCGGCTGTGTCGACTACTCGCACTACTGATTGTACTACCCACAATGTTTATTATGATCCCGCTCTACATGAGGTAATATTAATATATACGCCAGGTGGGATGTTGATTCGACGATCATTGTCCCGATAGTCGTCACGGTGAACGGTCTTACAGCGAAGAGTCTCGATCAACATTTTAAGAGACTCGCGCGAGCCGGTTTGGTCAGGGGTCAGATCCAAAAGGCAGTGATCCTTGACACGGCGCGCGTTGTGTTGTTCCTCACTCTGCAGCCCTAACCATCGTCGCTGCTTTGGCGTTTAATACTTCAAGACACTCGACAATTTGTACCGGTGATAGCCCAGTGTTTAGCGCGGCCTGTTCATACGCCAAAAGGCGTGGGTTCAAAGCCTAACAATGACTAGGGTGTGACAACAATGACTATGACTATGACTAGGGTAGGGTGCTTTCTAATACTCGACTGGCTAGCTACCACCCTAAAGTTAAAAATCTGCTGCCAAGTACCAAACGGTGTGTTCAGGCAGGCTCACTTGCGAACCAGTTCCATTCTAGGCTAGGTATGTTTACCATCTTCGACCACACCGTGACTTAACATCAGGTGAGCTATGGTCAAACACTGACCTGTCAAATATAAAAAAAATAATCTCAATAGCCCTGTTATTTCAATACCTGCAATATATAAACCGAAACACAGTTCCAACCACCTGCTAAGGTGATCTACCACCAAGTGAAGTTCACCTAAAGTTTGAATATATTTCAGGTACCGCGTGTTTCTTGGTCAGATGTACCCAATGAGTATGACGGACATGCGGCTGATTGACAGTAAGATATCACCGACTTGGTGCCAGGTAGGTGTGTATACCTGTCACTTAATGTTCTTCTTTGTTATTTTGTTCCTAATGTTCTCACTGCAGAACAAGCAAATTTTTTTAATAGTTCTATTTCGAGTACGAGCTATTGTTCGAAAGTCTGAAATTCAAATTTGATTTATTTGACCAGTAGTCCAATGCAGAACTCAATACAATTCCCTATTAGTCAATATAATATTTAAATAATAAGCGAAGGGTCTCGACCAGCATCTTAAGAGATTCTCACTAAACGGTCAAGGGTCAGATCCAAAAGGCTCGTTTTGTTCCCCACTCTACAGCCCTTATCTCCGGCAGCTTGAGCCCTGTTTCGCTGCCGGCGGCATTCCAAGTTTACGTTTTTATTATATTTATTATTTTATATATCTATTATAAAAACTTAAAAACAAATTACATTTTTATTTTATTTTTATAATAAAAAAGTAATAAGACGAACGAGACGCTCGACTGATGGTAAAAGATAACGCATGTCCATGACTATTGGAGTAATACAACTTTGAGCAACAAATCAAAGTCCAGGGCATCGCTGCTTTGGTGCTCATTACTTTAAGACATTAGATGGTTAGTATCAACAGCCCAGTAATTTCGCTGTAGTACCCTTCAAACCGGAACACAGTAATGTTTACACACTACTGCTCGACGGCAGAATATCTGGTACTGCGGTACCTACCCAGACGAGATCTACCACCAAATCATTGTCAAATATCGAAATGATTTCTCTACATACTAGATACAAGTTGAGTACGATTTTCGTTTAGATTTCTTGGACCTAATGTAAATCAAACGAGATGCAAATTCCAACTACTATATTATCTTTTCACTTGGTGGTAGATTTCCTTAGCAGGAAAGGTTTTAGGTCGTCTAGGTAGGTACCACCGCAGTACCAGATATTCTGCCGCTAAGCAGTAGTGTGTAAACATTACTGTGTTCCGGTTTGAAGGGTACTGCAGCTAGCGAAATTACAGGGCTATTGAGACTAACCATCTAGTCTCAAAGTAATGAGCGCCAAGGCAGCGATGCCCTGGACTTTGTTTTACTACTCAAAGTTCTGTGTATTGCTGCAATGGTCATGGACAGGCGTTATCTCTTAACATCAGGAGAGAGTCTCGTTCGTCTCATTACAGTTACATAAAAAAAAAAAAAAAACTGACAGTGTTAACAATACAAAATAAATATTTACACGCCACGTGTCAAGCTTACATAAAAACTAACATTATGTGTAATCATACTTATATTTAAACTTACATTGTACATATATCTACATTGTAATTGTATTATCAAACTCCTGGACTTATTTATATGCCACTCAGACAAAGATAGTAAATACTTCAAGATAATAGCTATCGTTCAACGTCTTGCTAAAATATATTATGCCCACCGATTCTTCGATGTTTGTCTAGCTAGTCGATATACCAAGAAATAAATATTATAATCAATTGACAAATTTGAATTTGAGTTTTATTTGTCAAGGTCATTTGCGGTTGGATTACCTAAATCTTTTTCTCTAGTGGCATATATTCGCTAAAGTATTTCGTACTTTATTTTCCTTAAAAAAGAATGTGGAGAATATTATTTACAACATTGATTTTACAATGTCAGAAATCACTACATATTACAAAACAAAGTTCCAAAGAGCATTTTATGATAACCAGAAAGACTTATCTTTATCATGTCCTTTCAAATTTGGCCTCGGGCTAACGTATCTACAAGTAGAATGCATTGTGGCAGCGCAATACATCGACTGCATCAGTAGGAATCGAAGTAGGTAGTTAGGTAGTGTTGATACTTTGCCGGCAATCAGTACCTACCCAATGTGTCAACATTACTGTGTGCCAGTTTAAAGGGTACAGGAGCTCGCAAAATTACAAGGCTATTGAGACTAACCATCGCACGCATAAAAGTAATGATAATACATTTCAATTTTGACAATACATCGCGTGGTGGTAGGGTACTTCCTAGTACTCGGCTGGCTAGCTACCACCCTCAAGTTGAAAATCTGCCGCCAAGCATCTAACGGTGTGTTCCGGCAGCCTTACTTGAGAGCCAGTAACATTCCAAGCTTGGTGTGCTTTACCATCTTCGACCGCATCCTCACTTAACATCAGGTAAGCTGTGGCCAAAAAAGCGTAATTTGTAAAATATGATTAACTTTTTTTTTTTTTTTAATGGCTTGCAGGCTATTTTTTTGGCCTTTATTTTTCACATATCTTTTGTCTCACAGCGTCAAGTGGTCCGTTCAAACGCTACTTTCAACGCGTTCGTAGTCCCCGGCCAGCCGGAGCTCAGCCAGGAGCTGGTTCCCGTCACCATGACCAGAGAGCTTGAGTTAGAAGACGACATGAAGGAGTATTGGGGCTTCTACCTGCTGAAAGGCTCTAGTGTCACGGTATCTGCTTGTGTCAGGTGAGATTCCTTTAAGAACAGCCCTAAAAACATTTATAAAGTTAATAGTGATGACGATCTGATCGTTGACTTCGGTCAGTTTAACTGCAGAGCAATGATGCACCTTATTCACGGCTTCACATAAAATATTGATTTCATGAATCAATTAAAAAATATACCACGATACGAGATTAATTTTGTCAAAATTATCTATCGATAAAAACGCCTCTAATGACAAATTACATATTATGTCATTTACAAAACAATCACGCACTGTCTAGCGGTCCGCACAATGAACGTAGAGTCAAATCGTTTCGTCCAAGTTTTTGGGATATTTGTTTTTGTAGTTTGAGGCTAGATGACGCTGTGTGAAATATCATCCGAAATTTATTTATTCCAGTTACCCTGGAGCATCCCTCATCATGATAAAAGGCTACAAACACCTCCAGGAGTGTGCGTATATAGGAGACGATTCTTCGGAGGAGGTGGACGAGCTGGTGGAGGCTTACAGCCTGGGCCTTATGAGTAACACTACGTTCATGGAAAAAATACAGGCTATCCGACTCAAGAAGGTCGATGGGAAGGCGAATGACCCTGGTAAGTTATATCGGCTATAAAAATCTGTAGACTAACCTTCGACTGTTTCAAATCAAACAGCGATGCCCTAGATTTGTTTTGTTATTCAAAGTCTACAGGTATTGCTGCAATAGTAATGGGCAGGGGTTATCGACTGCCTTGTTAGCTAATTTCTGTTTTTTGAGCTGAAGAGCGTGGGTTCCATTCTATTATAACTAACATTTGTGTGACGAACATAGATGTTTGTTCTGTATGTATGTTTGGGGTAGTTCCAAAACAATTGCAGGTAGCTGTTGGAGGCTCCAACAGCTGCCTGCAATTGTTCGCCTTACGTATAGATCTAGATTGCACAATCATGCAATACTAGACGAAGGTGCATATTGGACATTCTGGATCCAAACCGCAATATAGGTGACAAATATAGGTTTTTATTTTATGTTTATGGCCAAATTGAACACGCGCGTGTAACGTGAAATAAATTGTAGCGCATATGAAACGCTTGTACTTTTAACCTAGCGCCATCTATTGGATACTTACTCAATCCAGTTAATAAATTACCTTACACCGCCATCTATTAGAATTTTATGGAACTCACAGATAATTATACCTCTTTGTCATATAATAAACAAATAATTTGCAATAAAAAAATATTGCGATTATAAATTGAGATATAAACTTTTGGATCAAACTGCACACAGTGTGCAAGATTTGGTTAAAATCGGTTCAGTAGTTGAGGAGTTCATCACGGACAAACAACGTGACACGAAATTTTTATATATAAGGATATGCAATGTTTATTACAATTTTGTTAAGCTAACAACACAGTATCTTCTCTCTCTCGGTCTCTTCATTTACAATCAACAATACATATTATACCTAATACATAAGATAAAAGATATATTATATAGAATTTGACTATGATAAAATAAAATAGGGAGGTACTTCTAAAAAAAAACAGTAAGAAGGCATCGTTATGGAAGAAAGCGAGCACGAAGAGCGAGCATAAAATTTTTAGCAGTAGTTTAATATTATTTTTCCTTATATGCTTACTATAAGTACTATAAATTTTTATCTTATTGCCATACTAACAATAAAATGTAAGATTACTCAAGTCAACGCAGCGTTATCAGCTGTCATTTAATACAATATAATGACTATTATGCTTGTTGACACATTGACGATAAACACTCGAGTAGATTCTTCGAGTTCATAATAATCTCATTAGTAATAGAAATAAGACAAGCACTAATAATTTGTATTTAAACTAATCGTAAATGACGTCTAAAGCTTATTTTGCCACTTCATTGTCCTGTTTTCGATCAAATTTGAAAATAAACTCTTTCGTATCATTAGAACTCATTAGAAGGAGATTACCACTGCACTACTACTGCAGTACCAGATATTCTGCCACCAAGCAGTAGTGTGTAAACATTACTATGATTAAAGGGTGCTACAGCTAGCGAAATTACAGGGCTATTGAGCTACCATCGAAAGTCTCAAAGTAATGAGCGCCAAAGCACTGGACTTTATTGTGTTACTCAAAGTTCTGTGTATCGCTGCAATGGTCATGGACAGGCAGTATCTCTTACCATCAAGACAGCGTCTCGTTTTTCGTGTCATTAAATAATAGGCATGGATAATATGGATAATAGGAGGTAGTCTTGGTAGGCACCACCGCAGTACCAGATATTCTGACGCCAAGCGGTAGTGTGTAAACATTACTGTGTACTGCAGCTAGTGAAATTATTGGAATTTTGAGACTCTCCATCGAAGGTCTCGATGTAATGAGCGCCTAAACAGCGATGATCATTGTTTTGCTGTTCAAAGTTCTGTGTGTGGTTCATGGATATGCATTATATCTCACCATCAAGAGAACGTCTCGTTCGCCTCTTTTACATAAAAAAATGTTTTTTTTTTTTGTTCTACAAATCTGCACACTCAACACAAAAGAATTATACTTATTGTTAACATATCACTATATTTGTACGATATTTCATACAACAAAAGCTGACTTACTTTGATCTATAGATAATATTATGATAAGATCTACAATCACAAACACGCTGTCTATCAGAATATTATTGCATAATTGGATTGTATTCGAGCCTTAAAACGTTACGTTTGGTAATATTGAATCAAATTGTTTATAGGAAATAAGCTTAGGTTTAGGTGTCCGTTTTTAGGGTTCCTGTCTGTCTGTCCGTCCGTCTGGCACCAGGCTGTATCTCAACAACCGCGATAGCTAGACAGTTGAAATTTTCACAAACTATGTATTTCTGTTGCCGCTATAACAACAAATACTAAAAACAAAATAAAATAAATATTTAAAGGGGGCTCCCATACAGCAAACGCGATTTTTTTGCCATTATTCATAGATAATGGTACGGAACCCTTAGTGCGCGAGTCAGACTCACACTTTTTTCACACAGGCCGGTTTTTTTAAAATTAATAAGACGAGACGTAGTTATCATTTGATGATAAGACGTCATAATTATCCATTGCAGCGTTACGCATAACTTTAAGTAACATATATCCAGGGTATCAATGCTTTTACGACAGATGTCAGTAAAAAGGCAGATAGTTTTTACATCAAACATAGTGAAGTCAGTCGGCTACATATGTGTGCGTGTCATCGCACATATAGATACATAGGTATCAGCCACGCGCTGTTGACGTAGTTGAAACTTGTGCGTCTCTGAGAGCCATGATGTTGGTTGACAGTATTTAGGTTTTGTGTTCCAAATTGTCAATAGGATAATAAAATCACCGATATCTGTCATAATATTGAAACTTATTCTCGAATATATTCCATCGTAACTCTTTTGTTTTTGGTTTTTGCAGTCTTTGAACACAGTACGGCGTAACTACTACTGTGAACTAAGGTAAAAGTAATTGCACAAATGTACAACTAACTCGTCGCTTAGCGCGAAAACGTATTACTCACGTATTTAGTATTACCGAACTTAGGTTGTGACTTTAGCGCTCATTACTTTTAGACATTCGACGATGAGTTTCAACAGTCCACTAGCTGCAGTACTGTTCACAGGCAGTACAGGCTGAGCGGACCACACTCCTGCATTTTTACCGTTAAATTCTCAATGAAATATTTCATTAAAATTTCAGATACGATGAGAAGACACAAAGTGGGTGTAAGTTTCCTCGATCCAAATATAATGGCCAACGCAACGTCTTCTGAAGACTTCCCAACTAATGCAGACATCACAGACCACGACCCAAAGGTTACTATAACTTAACTTCATTATTTTTTATTATTTTCCGATTTTTTTAAATAGACAAAACAAATTACAATCAAAATATGTGACAGAAAAACAAGATAAGTGACGTGTCTAATCCGCAAAGCTACGCTAAGCACTGCACTTTCCAAATGAGCACTCCAAAACGGCACAATATATTATAACTAAATATCTATCTATCTAATACCTTTAAACGAGCAATTCTTGTGTATATGTATACATATATATAATCTAAATCTCGGAAACGGCACCAACGATTTTCATGAAATTTAGAACGCAGGGGTTTCGGGGGCGATAAATCGATCTAGCTAGGTTTTATTTTTAGAAAACATCGTTTTATCCGTTTTTTCAAGCAATGAATAACCGAGCAAAGCCTATTCCAGATAATGTACATGACTTTGTCTGTTAGATAGGTATTTCAATTAAGTGTGATAAATCTTTCTGCCTGTCAGTAAAGACGCATTGCTAAAGATTTATAGAATGTCAAGAAGTTTATAGTATAAAATTATACCTGTCCACGATAAAAAAATTATACCTTTTGGAGGAGGCCTATGTCCAGCAGTGGACGTCTTATGGCTGATGATATTGTGATACCTTTCTACGTTTTATTTTGAAGACTAAATCTTTTATCAATAACCAGTTTTTTCAATGCCGTGTAGTAATATTATTTTCGGACTAAGCGCTTCGATTCCACATTCTTAATGCGTACAGCGAGGATGTGGTTGATTTCCTTAGCAGGAGGTCGTCTATGTCGGTACCACCTCAGTACCAGATATTCTGCCGCCGAGTAGTAGTATGCAAACATTACTATCTTCCGATTTGAAGTAGTGCAGCTAGCGAAATTACAGGGCTGTTGAGACTATCTAGTTTCAAAGTAATGATCGCTAAAGCAGCGATGCCCTGGACTTTGTTTTGTTACTCAAAGTTCTGTGTATCGCTGCAATGGTCATGGACTGGCGTTATCTCTTCCCATCAGGAGAGCGTATCCTTCGTTCATATCTCATACATTTAACATTAAAACATCGTTCTTTGCAGGAACTCAAAGAAATCTTAGAAAGGCTGCATGCGCTCCGTCAAGCAGCGAAGACAGAATCTCTCAAATATTACCATCCACCAGCACATCTCATGTCGCTACCAGAGCTACATAGACATAGAGACGCCAATGTGGATAAAGAAGAACGACGGTTTCTATCTTTTAAAGGTTTGGAAGTTTAAAAACACTTTCATTATTACGCGACTGCCCAAAAAAATAATGTAATGTATTCAAGGTCCATGCATGTATCTATGTGAGTTTCTTTCAAATGTGATATTCCACCATAACTTTTAATTACCCGAAAATACTCGTATTTGGGTGCATGGGGTGTTGTTAGAATCCTTACAAAATCCCAAGTTATTTTTTTTTTTAAAAACTTCATTTGTTCAGTAGGCATTCTGCTTATTTAATATTCTTAATTAAGCTTTTTTTTAAATATTTATGTCAGTGTTTGTTACGAAGTACAGCTTATTCTATTTGGCCACGTCTCACTTGCGTTCGTGGCGTTTCACGCTTTCGCGTTACTTTATGTGTGATGAGCTAAATAAATGAAATTAAATAAATCTCAGTAAGTTTTTCTTTGAATTTCACGGGTATATTCTACCGTAAAAAATATATTTTAAAAGTCTTAATTTTCAACTTGATTGCTCTCTCTTTACTCATAAGTGTACTGAATGACATACGTAGTGTACTTAAATATTTATACAGTACGTTTTTAGAATTATTATAATTATTTGTATTTCTTGTCCTGATTCATTTACTTTCCTATGTTTTAAGTAGACATCCTCCAGTGGTAGTGGGTGGTGTGACCTGGTTTTATTGTATGAAATATATATACATATATATATATATGTTATCATTACAGATATTGATGGAAGCAATAGTGAAGCTGTGACTAAAGAGAATACTCAAAGACAAAGTATTGCTACAGACATTCCTACTAACAAAAGCATATCGAATAATACTCCTAGTATCGATAGTAAGGAATTATTGCCAAATATTGAATCGAATACTAATATAGCTGATAAAAACATTTTAGAAAGTACAAAACTAAACGAACATCCAAATGATAACAGTATAGATAAAAGTGTTGTATCAGATAATGTTGGTATTCGACCAGTAAAAGGGACAACAAGTTCTGTTGAGAAAATTGAAGATACTCAAGAAATTAACAAATTAGAAAAAGTAGTCGACGAAACAACCAACATAAAAGAAAACGTTGACACTAATAAAAATGAAACCAGCTCATTTGAGACCGAAGAAACGAAAAATCCAGAAACAGTTTCATACATAACTGAAACTAATTTAAACAAAATAGAAAAAAACTTTGAAATCTTGAAAGTAGTGGATACAGAATATTCAACTCCGGTAAGTTTACTTAAATAAAGTGTGGTATAAGATAAATATTTTAATATTTCTCTGTTGCAAAATATATCTATCCGTTATCAGAATAGTTATCTCACTATACACAAATAAATTTGAAAAATTCACGATGATTTGCAAACAGAAAAATTCGTATCCAATTTTAGGATTAGATACTATTTAAGCAATATATATAAAATCCAAAATAAAATATAATACGTATCAATAAAGTTTTATAGAATGATAAAAACTTAGGTAAATGGAAAAGTACCAGCCGCATTGCGTAGACTATCTGCCGATAAAGATATGCAAGAATACAATGTAGGATACAATAAACCCGAGTAATTTATAACTAACATCATTGTGCAAATCCATTGGGCAAACATTGTAATATTATAAATGTAACAGAATAGCATCAGGCTTTATTTTTAATTGCTTCTTTTATTAAAAAAATGTTGGTAGTGATCTGTAACTATTATCTACTATTTGAGAGATCACTTATATAATTTTGAAATATTATTAAGTCAGAATTTTTGGAACACATTTTCTACTTTTTGCATTTTAGATCAAACTTAACTGATGATTTAATTTCACTCTCTTTAAAGACTTGCGATCATATTTGGTAAATCAATTCAGTGGGACCGCTTATTAAACAAGAATGATTATTATTGAACGAAACAAAAAACACTACTGCGTTAAAGAAAATAGTATCTCCAAAATACATCCAAATCAGTTCAGTCATTTAAAAGTTATGGTGAAATTAAGAAACTCACATACTTAAACCCTGAAAGCATTATCTTGTTTTTTTGGCAATCATTTAAAAAGAAAACGGGCACTGCTATAAGTACTTTCGCTTATACATATATTGGTATGAGTTCACATTCCTATAAAAACTTTACAGAAAAACCACGTATTTACATACGCATACTAAATATCGTTGTATTTCAGTTTTGCATCAGTTGTATTTTTATCGTGAATTTTAAACATTACAACATTATTCTCTTTATGACTAGACACAAAATCACAAAACAAATATTTTGTTGCAAAATTTCTGTGGGTAACTAGATTTCGTATATTTGTTTAGATTGCATATTGACTATACTTATTTCATTATCATTCACAAATATTAGTATCCGGTTCTATTATATTTTCAGCAAACTACGTATTCATACTCGTACAATGTTGCCACTGTTTTAATTACTCGTCAAATATATGCATTTTATTGCTTTGGCATACATTACGAAATTTCCAGTATTTATCGTCTTACTTTTCTAATCCTTCAAACAAAACGAAACATGAAATGTACTTGACGATATGGCTACAAAAGTCCTTACTCACCAAGGAATTCTTGTTTTTTTAACGAATCGAACCAGTAGGCTCCTTTCTAGGCTAAGTGTGGTCACCGTTTTCGACTACAGCGTCGATTAACATCAGGTGACCTGTGGTCAAACAGCTAGCCTGTCAACCATTAAAAATAAGTGTCAATGTTTATCATCATTTATAAATCTATATAATAGCTATATCTTACTAGCTCTGTCTTACAGTAGCGTCACGGGCTTCGATCAAAATCATTGTTTATGGAAAATAAACATAGCAGATTTAGCAAAATCACTTGGCAAACAGTCTTGAAATGTTTTTATTTAACATAAGCTTACTAATAACATAATACACATAACATTACAGGCAGCAACAGAAACCGAAACCAATTCCAAAGAAGTATTTGAAGATGTCCTGCATAGATTACAGGCATTGGGAGACAGAGGAAAGAGAGTGCTCGTCAAACTGCACGAGACCATGGGTGTAGAGTATCATGAAAAGGTAATGACATTCTTAACAAATTACACTTTATTGATACTTAGAAATATACGTGAAACAAATATTACATTAGATACTTACTTAGACCAAATAGAAAGATCAATGATTAGAAATAATAGATACAAAAGTTGTCATTATCTGTAAGAGCGATCTATTTCAGACAACTCAATGTAAATAGTAAGAAAATATTTTTTGCATTCATTCTTCCTATTCTCACGTACGGTGCATAGACTTGGTCTTTAACAAAAGATCAGAAGGATCCACTCGGGGTTTGCCAGCGAGCGATGATACGTAGTATCTTAGGAGTCAAATTAACAAACTGTATAAGGAACACTACGCTACGCTGATGTCAATCATAAAGCCGGACGACTGAAGTGGGACTAGACGGACCACGTTTGTCGCATGTTGAACGACTACTGGGCAAAGGTCAACACAGTTTGGACCCCAAAATTTAACCGACCCAGACAAGGGTGGTATTTCGAACTAAATCTTCACGACAGCCACTGGACCACTAAAGCCGAAGACCGGGCAGTCTGGACGGAGGAAAGGGAGGCATTTGCCCCGCAGTGGGACACGAGAGGCTGAAATAAATTGTTTTTGGTGGTCCAGTAAATTTCAAATGTTATTACGAAACAAATACAAACAACAAACAAATTGCCAGTAGTTGAATGAATGAATCAACCGGACGCTCTAGGTTCTAATGCTAGTACCGTTAATATATAGAAATAGTCGGCACATTTGCAGGATCCTAAGAAGTCTGATATAATGTCAGCAGTGACCGGCAGTGCCGAGGAGCTGGACCACCTGCGACGGGTGCTGGTTGAAGCTATCGACGAAGAGAAGACACACTCGCAGAGAGAAAGTAAGTTTTATCACGCATGCACGCTTATGGTGTTGCAGACGTTTAGCAGGAGGTGGTCTAGGTAGATACCACTGCGGTACCAGATATTCTGTCGCCAAACAGTAGTGTGTTAACATTTCAGTGTTTCGGTTTGAAGGGTAAAAAACTGCAGCTAGCGAAATTACAGGGCTGTTGAGACTAGCCATCGAAAGTCTCAAAGTGATAAGCGCCAAAGCAGCGATGCCCTGGATTTTGATTTGCTACTTAAAGTTCTGTACATCGCTGCAATGGCATCATTGACAGGCTTTATCTCTTACCATCAGTAAAGCGTCTCGTTCGTCCCATTATTTTTACATAAGAAAAAAGGTAGCGGTGATGCAATACCATCAGGTGACCCAGATGATCAGGTGCTAGAAATACTGAGCGTCATTGTTCCATCGTTATGAATAACTTTTACTATGGACATAAATCTAAAATTGTCAACAAAATCAGTTGTTCTATAAAAAAAGTACGTTATGATTTTTTACTATGGAAACTGACGTGGTTGGAAAACTTTTTTGTTTTTCTTATGCGGAACTTACGTTTAATTATATCAGACTTTGCCTCCATGAAGAAGGCCACCAGACATACCCGAAACTATCTGCGACCAAAATTTGTTAAGCTTCGCCTAAATGTTTGGAGCAGCTAAACTTTTTTCACGATAGTGTTTAGCTCAGAGTAAAAGTTATTCAAATTTATCAGTACAATAATCCCTTTACACTAAATACAGCTACATATATATATCTCTATTTAAAAAACACAATCCCAATCAAATGCTCAAATAGGAGATTAGTTAAAATTACAAAGAGTTTAAAAATATGCATGAAACTCTAGTCTCAGTTGTAGCTAAATAAAAATCATTAAAAGTAACTTAAGTTAAAACCTTATTTTCATATTACATGTGGCATACCATGTTTTACTTCTAAACAATATAAACGTAGTACAGTATCGGGCAAGAGTCGCAATATTTAGTAGTGATCAAAATTCTGAATAACATACATATATAGCTGCTGTGGGCAAACCTTTAGAGTGAGAGATGCAATGCAATGTGAGGCAACGTTTTTCAAAGTATTTTTTTTTTAACGACAGAAAAGAGGCTGGACTCGATGTTAGCAGCTCGCGCCAAAAGAGAACTCATGCTGGGGCAGATAGAGCTGACCAGGGAACTGAACGAGGATGACGAAGCGAGGGACTACGCTGCTGAAGAGGTCAGAATATTACCTAAAACGTTGATTTGAAATTTCGCGAATGAATTTGGGGGGAAACCTTTGCCAGAAGTGGTACTCCATAAACTATAATTTGCAATTTAGGATGTCTTAGAATTTAGGTCGATGACACTAGAAAACGTTACTTTAAACATTATCTACCATAGTGGCTTAATGTGGGTAGGCAGTTTTCACATATTTTTGAAAACTTTAAGAAATCTCAGACATACAGGTGTCCTCGTGAATCTTTTCTTCACCATTTGAAGATACGTAACTTAGAAAAGACAGAAGTTCGAGTGGGATTTGAACCCAGGTTGGCAGTCAGATGATTTTCCAACCATGCTGCCAAAACTTTAAATTATCTAAAGGTCAAAAGTAAACTAAACAACTAAGACAATAGATAAAACGTTAATCTTCTACTTTTCCGATGAACATAATTTTGTCAAGATGTAAATAATATAATTATACAATACATAATTAATAGGATCAATGGATTGGGAAACAAATTATTCAATAGAAATAAGAAGGAAGTAGACCTATTAAACCGTTCACGTAATTAGTAAATTGGAAATTTTAAAATCAGTACTTTTGATTGGGAGAGGTACATATATGTCCAACAGTAGACTACAACAGCCTTCATTAATGTAATTTTAATTACTTCCAGGGTCTCGAACCAGATGGCTACGCAGAACACCATTCCACAGTGAACGAGACCACTGCCTTCGATATGAGCAACTCTGAGTTCTGGTCATCGTTCTCTTCGAGTGAGGAGCGGCTGTTGGAGTGTGACGGCCTGATCCTAAACTTGCCATTGAAGCCACATGCTAGTTGTATGAAGGAAGCTTCGGAAGAAGAGGCATTCAAAGCTGCCAGAGCGAATGCTCTTACTTACAGGTAATTTACGATTAATTACCTATTCAATGTCAGAAAAAAACACAAACAAACATAAGTTTTTTTTTATGGTTGACAGGCTAGGTTTTTGATTACAGCTCACCTGATGTTAAGTGATAGCGTGACCGAAAATAGAAAAGACACCTAGCCTAAAATGGAACTGGCTCTCAAGTGAGGCTGCTGGAACACACCGCTAGATGTTTGGCGGCAAATTTTCAACTTGAGGGTGGTAGCTAGCCAGCTGAGTACTAGAAAGTAACCTACCACCACGCTATGGTTTCCTTACAATGTTTGAAAATGGTAGCTACTAAGCTACCACTCTCAAATTGAAAATCTGCCTCCAACTACCCAACGGTGTGTTCAAGCAGCCTCACTAGAGCGCCAGTTCCATTCCAGGCCAGGTGAGTTTACCATTTTGTTCACGGTTACTTAATATCGGGTGAGCTGTGGACAAACACCAGGCTAGGTACAAGCTAGGCCAACCATAAAAAAGGAGTGATTGAGCCATATTCAAACCACGCTAACCCGGTAATGCCGCGGGTCGATTTCACAAACCAGCACCGTTAAATGTCTCTTCCAAATATTAATTTCTTTACAATAATACTCATAGATGTGAAGAGAAAAAGAGAGAGAGAGCAATAGCATATCTTTTTATAATAAAATATTGTCTTTGAAAATCTATCTCTGATTGCCTAAAACAATAAATACTTAAAAGCACAAGCACAAGCGCCTAAAGAATATTTCTGCCTCATTTGAGAGTTTTGCCCATTTTAGGGTGGGTAGGCGTGAATAACTTTCTAAGAGTAGTTTCCCACTAGTGAGCATTCATACTCACCGTCGAAGGCTTCTTCTTGCGGCGGCGTCGTGTGTCGGGCGCTCTCTTCCCTCAGATATGGTTGAGGAGGGCGATGGCTGGCACATGCGTCATACTCGTGATCTGGTGCTGCTTGCGGTATACACACAAACTAGACATAGATTTCTTTACCTCTCCCTGTATTGCGTATAGCTTAAGATTTAAAGTTTAAAAAATATGCTAAATTGACAAAGGTCACGGACCCTGGTGTCCCCGAAGCTGAAATAAAAGTACTATTGCATATAAAGCCTTTTGCGCAACACTAACACTTGTTTCAAACCTACTATCCCGTGTTTTAGAGTACCAGCCAACGGCTACTATTTCTTCGTGTTCAACTCGGAGAACGAGGTCCAGAAGAACTACATTCGAGCCAAGTTCGACCTGCAGAAGACCAGATACGACATCGCGAGAACTAAGCTCAGGGAATGTACCAACAGCACTGAGAGCTGTCATCTGCCCCTTGACATATTTAGCAGTCAGAAGGCAAGTAAAACTACTAACAATGATCAGAGGTTAGTGCGGATCACAAACCGAAAGGCGTGGTTACAAATCCCAAGCTACTGGTGTGAAAATCATAGCTTGGTGGTAGAGTACTTTCTAGTAGTCGGCTGGCTAGCTACCACCCTCAGAACAATATTCCAGCAGCTTCAGTTCAGAGCTAGTTCTTATTCCAGTGTCTTTATTCGTTACAAGCACACGTAACGCGGCGAAATTCGAGTTAAATTCGCATGGAATGGTATTCTGCCAACACGTCTCTATGGTTCTACTTGGTGGTAGATTTCCTTAGCAGAAAGACGTCTAGGTAGGTATCACCGCAGTACCAGATATTCTCCCGCCAAGCATTAGTGTGCAAACATTACCATGTTTACGGTTTAAAGGGTCCTACAGCTAGCGAAATTACAGGGCTGTTGAGACTAACCACCGAGTCTCAATGTAATTAGCGCCAAAGCAGCGATGCCCTGGACTTTGTGTTTAGCTCAAAGTGTTGTGTATCAACAAATATCGCACAACGAGCTATAGAGAGTGCTATGCTCGGAATTTCCCTACGAGATCGAATCAGAAATGAGGAGATCCGTGGACGAACTAAAGTAGCCGACATAGCCCTGAGGATTAGCAAGTTGTAGTAGCAGTGGGCAGGGCACATAGCACGCAGAACTGATGGCAGGTGGGGCTGCAAAGTCCTGGAGTAGAGACCACGGACTGGCAAGCGCAGCGTAGGACGTCCACCCACAAAGTGGACGACAACCTCATAAAGACCGCAGGAACGCGCTGAATGCGAGCCGCTTCCAACCGGTCTTTATGGAAGTCAATGTCCAGCAGTGGACGTCCTACGGCTGAGATGATGATGATGTTGTGTATCGCTCTGATCGTCATGGACAGACGTTATCTCTTACCATCAATAGAGCGTCTCGTACGTTTCATTACTTTTACATGAAAAGAAAATCAAAAACACGGAGGTACGTTGATTTGGTTGACATAGTTTTTTTTTTTTTTTTTTTAACTATAAAAATAAACCTTGCGTATAACATCATTAACGCTATAAGCGTTTTTGGGAAGGAATCTCATGTAAGATTAAAGATCAACCAGTAGAATGAGATCCCGTAATGCAGCCGGATGAGCCTAAATTTAGTTACTGCAGGATCCCACAACCGTCGATTCGCATGCGGATTCGTTTCAAACCGCGTTACGAATGTCGCGTCGCGTGAAGATTATTTGTTTATCATCTAGCATTGCACGCACTCGTAACGATACAAAACCTGCTCCCCACCGCCCGTCAGTTGTTATTTGTCACTCATCAAACGACGTCGGCTTCTTTTCTGACATTAAATGTCAAAAAATCAAGTAATTATAGATTGCCGCACTATGTGAACTAGTTTCCTTGATAGGTATATCAGACATTTGGTAGGTTTCATAGTCTCAAAATGTGAAAGCTAAACTAAAGGCACGCTAACATAGAGCATATAGCCATCTGGAGTTAAATTTATAGACGAAGAATCGAACGTAATTGACAGCTTACAGACATTTATTTATTTCATTCTATATTGTTCAAGGTCATTATAAAAAAGAAAGGGTGAACAACCTCAACCAATGTAATTCTAAGGAAATTAAATCAATGTTTTGCTAAACGACGAATACCTAACAGCAAAATCAATAAGATGAGTTCTTAGATCTTACGACAGGTTAATAGTCAACAGATGTATTTCAGTCCAAGAGCGAGTTTTATAAATGTTATCTACATAATTCACGTCTCAAGTGTCAGTATAAACTCTTTGCCTTGAAGCTATAAAAAGCCTTGACAGCTAGCGCCAGTCCGCGAGGTAGACTTCAGACCGGAAAACATTTAAAATATTTTTTTCTTATTTATGTGTAAGAGCTATTAAATGTTTAAATTCAGAAACAGGAAACAATAATTTTTACTATGGAACTAACTAACTGACATGGTTTTTACACGTTTTTGTTCTGACTTATGTAGGATTCACATCATCACATCATCAGCCATAGGACGTCCACTGCTGGACATAGGCCTCCTCCTGGGGGGGTTTTGCCAATACTCACCATGTATGCAGGCGGGTTGGCGAGCGCAGTTAGGTGTGATTGTTCAAGGAAGACGCTGCTGCCCATCTTCCTGATTACATCCCTTAGCCGACTCTTACGGCAACCACGGGTAGAGAGGGTGGGGTACTATTCTTACGCCGGCACCACCACGGCAAATGTGGGATTACTCACGTTTAATTATATCGGATACTCCGACTATAGTTTGGGCCACATCCGGTGGCCTTCTTGAAGACAAAGCTGAGTAAAACGCGCGCGCGGCTAAACAATAAATTACTTCTTTGACATAATTTTTTTCAAATTTATATTTCTTTTTTTAAGAAGCTTTTATTTAGCTTGCCATGTATGGATCCAATCTTTCAAGTTAAATTTGACCCACTTCCCGATTACCGATTGGACTTAAATTAGATGTACCTACTTATGTATCTTCGATGACAATACAATGAAAGGAAAAGGCCATAGAAACTTTTGAACTAAACGAGATAAGCCCATCGCTTTAGACTCGATTGATTTGTATTGAGGAGCACTTTATACGTAGACGATATCCAGGGTCTGATGATGAAGCTAGAAGGTGGGCACGGCATCTCTGTGATAAAACAACATAACCCCACCGAGTTAGGGCTCGATTGATTCGTCTTGAAGTGCAATCTCTAATATATTTTATCTACTAAAAAGTTAAAAATAAATTATAATAAATAAATTTAAATAAAGCTATAAGATCTGAATAAAAAATCTTAAGTAATATAAGATGAATTTCTAACTATCATGTCTGTAGCTTGTCAATTTACAGGAAAAGGTTTCAAATATCATGTTTTAGTTTAACATCGATCCTAATTATGATTAATAAAATAAAATAAAATTACCTAACTGATAACACCAACATGTAATATTGAATTTGAATTTTCAATTTTAATTTGAATTGAAACAGCAAGACGCAACCGTCCCCACAGAAACTATTCTTTCTGATTTATACTATAACCTATGCTCACCAATATTTATTCTATATCATTACCAAAAGTCACGATCCGTTTTACTTTACAAATACAAATACAAAAAATAATACTATGTATAAAATAATAATACTAAGTCAAAGGAAGACAAACAAAGATACAAACATATTTTCGTATTTATATTATTACAAATGATAGAATAAAATTAAATAGTCGCCCGTTTAACTGCCTTCAATTTAACTTAGTTACATGCTATTACGAAATCTACCAGCCGAAAAAATAAATAGACGCGACAGCCAGTCGTCAAACAAAAAATATCGCATTAAACTTCCTTATTCAATCATTTCGGGAAAAAATACCACAACGTTTGATTGTCTAGAAGTCAACTGACAGCTGCATGGTCCCGCGAAATTTCGACGCCTGCAAAGAATAATGTCTGTATACAAAAACATACATTTTCAGTATAGCTGCTTTAGATAGATAGATTATTGTTCACACCAAGATTATAGATCAGAAATAATAAAAAAACGTATAATATTTAAATAAAATTGGCGGCCTTTTCACTTAAAACAATGTCTCCAGGCAACGTTGGTCTGAATAGGACTCGGTAAAACGACGGGGTATGCTAACTAGACAAATTATTATTATTTATAATATTATTATTATGTGTCCATCATATAGGTACATAAATACAAGCTACGGCAAAACACTTAAATATATTTTTAAAACTAAATTTAAATACGTGTTGCCTATTTGGTGACTTTAATACTAATGCTTAATAACTATTGATGCCCTGTTGGCTCATTGGTAATATGTCTGCCTTAAGAGCCGTAGGGCGTGGGTTCGATTTCCGTCCATGACAAACGTTTTATGGTATAAACAAATGTTCGTTCTGGGTGATCTATATGTACTATAAGTATGTATTTGTAAAAAAAGAATTACGTATTCTATCAGGTATCTGAGTTCCATCACGCAATCTCTGCTTAGTTTGAGGTCAGATGGCGCTGTGTGTAATGTCCTAAAATATTTATTTATTACAAAAGCTTATACGAAGACTGCTCAGCGATGTGCTGAGTAAGACATTCCAGAAAGCAGATTATATACTAAATATACACATTAATTGAGAATAGAAGGGCCTAAAGAAGAAAGGAATAGGAGGCTAGCTACTAGCTACTTAGTTGCTAAACGATATATTAACGATTTGTTAGTCAAAAATACTAACAAATCGTCAATAGAAATAAACTAAAAATAAATTAGAACAATAACAATCAATTGAAAAGTAATGACACGAACGAGACCCTCTCCTGTTGGTAAGAGATAACGTTGATACGCAAAACAAAGTCGAGGGCATCGCTGCTTTGGCGCTCATTACTTTGAGACATTCCTTGGTAAGTCTCAACACCCCTAATGATGCGGTGGTGCCTATCTAGACGATCTACCACCTAGTAAAATCACTTTAAAGTTTTTCTGTATATATGTGTTACTTCTTCGCGCTAAAACGGCTAGACGAATTTGAATGAAATTTGAAATGAAAACAGCTCTTACATAGGATTAACATATAAACTACTTTATATCTTGGAAAACGCGTGTGAAATCCCTAGACGTAACTAGTAAAGATATTGAAATAAGTCATCTATAACTAGGAATGCTTTAACATCTTCGACCATAGCGTCACTTAACATTAAGTGAGCTGTGGTCAAACACTAAGCTTGTCAACAATAAAAAAGTAATATTTTAGAAAATCAGTTGCATTGTTGAAAAAATTAATTTAGTAAAATTTTGATTTGCGTAACTATACGTATCGGTCGTCGATTTATCATGACCAATATTTACATGGGTGTGGACTTAAGACTTTTTGCTATAGTAAACATTAAAGTATTTGTCTGCCTGGCAGTCTGCCGGAAG
This sequence comes from Biston stratarius, assembly GCA_950106695.1. NCBI lineage: Eukaryota > Metazoa > Arthropoda > Insecta > Lepidoptera > Geometridae > Biston > Biston stratarius. The sequence continues at coordinate 8,537,738 of OX467116.1, read as the reverse complement.
CGTCACGATATTTACAGATCTAGGTATTAAACTGTTACGCAAATACCATACGTAACAACTAGACTAAAGTTAGACTAAGATAGTTTAGTTCTTCGTTTTTATACACACAACATACAATAACTTCTGAAAGTACTAAAGCTTGTAAAAATTTATAGTTGCCCTCATTCTCAGTGTTATTTTGTACAAGGTGTTAAGCTTTGTGCGTACTTAGCCGAGAGGAGAGGTAAAAAATCAGCTGTTCCTTAGAAGTTCGTTGACCCTTAACCAAATGTTTTAAAAAAAAAAAATTATTATATGAACTTTAAAGACCTAAGATTGTTTGTTTTGTTTCACTGGTTTTCAAGATTGTTTATTTTGTTTCACTGGTTTTCAAGATTGTTTATTTTGTTTCACTGGTTTTCAACATTGTTTATTTTGTTGTATTTGTTTCAGGTTGTTTTGGAAGTGCCACTCAGAGACAACGACTCCCTCTGGAACGAACAGTTCGTGATCATATCAGAATGTGAGCCTAGAACATCTATCTACCTCTTCTGTGTCATAGCAGTGCCTATTTTAATTATGGTGTTCGCATTTCAATGAAACAAGTGTCATAAAATCATGGGTAATGTCACAGTACAGTGAATCATGTCAATAAGCGTAGATCGTTATTATATACTTACATATATCTCTGGGCTGGCAACGCATCAATACATAGAGGTTGACTAATATTGAAGGTGCCCATAGACGAAGGAAGACTTACCATCAGACCAAGCAACCGGCTTGTTTGTCGCTCTTTGTATGTAAAAAAAAAACACGAATCCTGCCAGAGATTAAATATGTCGAACGAAATATGTCAAAAAGTGTGAAAAAATTCTATGTCAGTATGTGAAGTGAAAGATGTCAATATTTATAGTGACGATGTCAATATTTATAGTGACGATGTCAACAAATGATTTATAAGTACATATTGTTGTCATTGATCTATGTGATTGATAGATGAAAGTGATTTTTAATCAGGAATCAGGGTTTAGTTGTAAGTTAATATCGTACTGTTGTATTTAATAACGCTGTTTATTTACTGTAGGTACTCGTCGACATAATCATAAGATATGATTCGACATCATCGTCCAAGCGCTTAGTAATCCGCTTAAAAAAGTTTATGCTCCAGGTAGGTATTGTAAATGTCCATAAACGGTGGTGACCACTTACCATCAGAATTATATTTGATGTTTGAATATTGATCTATATAAATAAATCTATATAATAGATCTTTTTTTTTTTAGATCAATGTGTTTGATATAAGGAGAGACATTTTTCTTTTCTGTTCAGTAAGGCTTTATTAGTGAATAGAGTAAAAGTGTAAGCACAAAAAATGTTTATTTCATACTATAGTCCGTATCTATGGACTGAAAAACACACAATAAATTATATTAAATTAAACTACATTATTATTATTAATTTTTATTGTTGTTTTAGATAATATGCCGAAATTATGTCGAAATTACGTTGTACATATATTGTTATTATTTACATACTGTATATAATCACGTTATAAAAGTTCTAAAAAAATTAAGCTTTAAAACTCTAAATAAACATTATTATTATTATTATTATTTCTTTTTAGTGTTAAAACATATCCCGTCTGCTCTTTATTTTATATCGTTTTTCCATTATTGGTTGCCTGGATGGGATCGCTCTTAGCGATAAGGCCGTCACTTCTGTACCCTTTTTCTTTTTCAGAGTGCACAATAAAGAGTTTCTATCTATCTATAAACTTTTAGAACGTTTTATGTCTATTAAAAAATTCTTGACGTAACAAAAATATCGTCGCTGTCAGTAACAGCGACTTTAATAAATATAGATAGAAACTCTTTAAGCACACCGAAAATAGAAAGATAAGGACAGAAAACAAAAGAACCTACTTATATCTCTCAGATCAAACACTACTTAGGTATATCTCTACTCTGTCTTTCTCTTTCTGATGCTAGAAAACAGAAAGTAAATGCTGCCACACTGCCTCTTTTCTTTTTCTTTGTTTTTGGCGTCGAACTACGAGGATTTGCCAGTGTTAAGTATTTCTAGAAAAATCTAGTAAAATAACAGTCAAAATCACATAGTCTCAAATCTAGTCATGCCCTAGGAAAGTGTTAGCTATTTTTCTACAAGCTTCAAAGGAGCTTTGGAAGCAACACAAAGAAAGAAAGAAAGAAAGAAAGAAAGAAAGAAGAAAGATACATTTATTTTGACACACACAACACTACAACAACAACGCACTTCTTATAAATAATGACAAAATAATAACAAAAATGAATAGTTATAATAGTTGTCGCTGAATCATGTTTCACCACATCACACATAAAGTTTCTGACTCGTGCTTATTATTCAGCACTTAATAAATAAAGTGTTTATGTATAAAAACACCACTATCTTTATACGTAAACACACAAAAAAACACAAGCTTTGGAAAAAAATTATAATGCGGTGACACGACTCTTCCGCTTTCCCGCCAAAACTGAAATGTATACTAAAGAAATCAACACAAGAATAAACATAACTTTGTACTCTAATCAACTTCCATTAACCGATTGAAATTATGTACCTATATCTCTACATAGTTTAAAATAAAATCGCTTCCTGCCGTCTGTACGCTTAAATCTTAAAAACTACGCAACGGATTTTAATACACATTACACATTATCAGCCATAGCACGTCCACTGCTGGATGTAGGCCTCCTTCTGGGGGGGGTTTGCCAATACTCGCCACGCTTGGCAGGCGGGTTGGCGAGCGCAGATAGGTATGATTGTTGAAGGAAGACGCTGCTGCCCATCTGCCGGATTACATTCCTTAGCCGACTCTTACGGCAACCACGGGTAGAGAGGGTAGAGTGCTATTCTTACGCCGGCACCACCACGGCATAGGGATTTACGGATTTTAATACAGTTTCCGTCAATAGACATAGTGATTCAAGAGGAAGGTTTACATGTATAATATATGCATATTAAAATATAGAAAATTCGAGAATATCAAATATTTGTAATATGATGTCTTAAAAACATCTTATGTGCTTACACTGCAAACGCTGGCTAAACTTTACGAGATAGATCAAAATAATGTACTAGTATTAGTATTATATGTAAGTATTAGTATGTTAGTATTTACATTGCAACCATGCGAAGCCGGGGCGGGTCGCTAGTTAATAATATACAATAATTTGTATTAAAATTAGTACGATATGTTTATTAAATAGGTAACCAAACTAGTTATTTTAAATACTTATCTCTAGTTAATTTAATGTTATTTATAGTTTATGACATTTTAATCATTCCAATGTTTTATATTTAAATAAAACTGATTACTTTAATCATAAATCAAACTTTAAATTGTAGCAATCAATCATTTAATTGCTACTTCATAAATGATTGGGTTAAAACGAGTAGTTATCAAATACGTCGGTATATAATCAAGGCCCTAATAAAATAAATGAGAAATTTTTATTTTATTTACCTGTTTGTTCAAAAATATAAGATAGTTAACTAGCTACGTCCTGCTACATTTTTATGACAAGCTAGGTGTTTGACCACATCTTACCTGATGTTAAGTGACGGTGTGGAAAATCCATCGCCAAGCACCTAACGATGTGTAGGGCAGCCTCACTTTAAAGCCAGTTTAATTCCAAGCAAGATGTGTTTACCATCTTCGACCACACTGTCACTTAACATCATGTGAGCTGTGGTATAACACCTAGCCTGTTAACAATAAAAAAAACCTTTTTCAAATGAATTCGTTGGTTTCAAACTTTGCTTCTAAAATAATAAATCACATATTAATTTGGTGCACTCATAAAAATCTATGAAAGCAATTAGTAGCATGCCAGAAGGCATAAGGTAGCAATACTGATCACTATACTTACATGTGTATGTGTAGCGCCTTAGACAAGCACCTCATATGCGCCCCTCTAACAGCCATATCAAAAATATTACTTACTTCCAAAGAACGAGAAATCGTCTCATTGCATAGCTAGTAGTTGGTGATATACTATTATGTTCACACGTGAAGAACATCACTTGACGCTTTGCTATATTAAAGAAAATGCGGTTTCGGTCACACTACATCAAGGTTTCTCAAAGTGGGGCACGCGAACCCCTAGGGGTTCGCCATTCGACGGTAGGGGGTTCGCGACAAGATTTGTAGCGATGATAGCTCAGTGGTTAGCGCGGTCGGTTCGCATGCCAAAGGGCGTGGGATCAAACCCCAACAATGAGCTTGAGCTGCCGGTGAAGGAAAACATCGTTAGGAAACCATAGCATGGTGGTAGGGTACTTTCTAGTACTCGGCTGGCTAGTTACCACCATCAAGATGAAAATCTGCCGCTAAGCATCTAACGATGTGTTCCAACAGCCTCTCTTGAGAGCCAGTACCATTCCAGGCTAGGTATGCTTTACCATCGTCGACCACACCGTCACTTAACATCAGGTGAGCTGTGATCAAACACCTAGCCTGTCAATCTTAAAAAAGAACGTAATGATGGCTTGATGACTGGCAGGCACGTGCGGAAAACATGGGAACAACAAACCTAATGATGATATTGCTTTTGGCACAGTATTTGTTACCTTTTAATGAAATAAAAACCTTATTTTCTTCAACAGACCATTTTCTTCAACAGTAAATTTTATTAGGGGAGTTATTAGTTTTCGCTGTCATCTGGAAACTTTAACAGGGGTTCGTGGAGCCAAAAGTTTGAGAAACCACATGATCGCGCGCGCCCCATCGTAATCTCGCGAAACAAGACACGTGCCTAGTTTAGGAATAATCCGCCACTGACCTTACATACGGAACATTTACAATCAAGCGGCATCCTACACAATAAAATTTGCAGTTATTTTGCACTGATAAAAAAAAAACTCTTGATAACCTTGACGTGATTCACAAATTTCGCCATCTGCAGCGAACACCACGATGTGAACAGGACTTTATAATGCAATAAATAGTTATTGCGATGCATCAAATTGAATTATACAATCTGTTTGAAACGTAGGAATTTTTATTGGGCTGATGTCTAGAATAGTTGTGGTTCTATAAAAATACAGTACCTGGATGACCGAGCTTTGCTCGGCTGTAAACACGGATAAAACAACGTTTTCTTAAAATGAAACCTAGTTAGATCGATTTATCGCCCCCGAAGCCCCCGAATACTAAATTTCATGAAAATCGTTGGAGCCGTTTCCGAGATTCAGATTATATATGTATATGTTACGGTGAGGGTAATTAATTGAAAAGTATTAATAATTCTCGGAGATTATTAATACATACCAGCTCAAATGGTGAAAGTAATAAATTTATCACTTTCATCGGTGGTTATTAATAATTTTTACGTGCCTGTGGTAAAAATAATGAATTTTAAAAAAGGAGAGCCTGTACAAACTTGGAACAAGAAATGGAATTTTAAACCAATTGTATACAAGGAATGATTTTACCATCTGTAAGGAAACATTTATTTCAATTCATGAAGTTCCAGAAACTGAAATAAGTCTGAGAGAATGTGCTCGTAAGGACTCAAATTTGGGTGGCCAGGGATTTAGACACTGCAACTGCACGGGGGAATGCGGTTCAAATCGTTGCAATTGCAAAAAAACACAGATTCTTTGCAATTCAAAGTGCCACAAAAGCCGATCATGCAAAAATAAATAATAATTAAAGGGTACCAACCGTGCGCTGATATTAATTTTATTTAGAAGTTATTCTTTTGTTTCTTTTATTTGGTCGATTTTATTAAAATTTTTGTTGATTTTGCGTGATTTATTACTTTCCCCAAACTCGTAATAGAATTATTAATAATCGCCGGTGAAAGTGATTAATTTACCCGAATTTATCACATTCTCCAAATGATTTGGTAATTATTAATACTCACCGATAATTATTAATAATTACCCTATTTATCACTCTCACCGTAACATATATACATATATACAAGAATTGCTCGTTTAAAGGTATTAGATTAGATAGATAATGATACATCGCAGTAAACCACCATAGAAAAACAATAATTATAATTAAACAGGACTGATTTAGATTCGGAATTCTTGACAGACAATTTCATTATCTCATTATCTTGATCATAAACATAATCTCTGGTTGGCATTTCGCATTGTAAAAATTCCTAACAATAAGTGACTTAACATACCTTTCAAGAAATCCGGGAATTTCCATTTAACCTACCGTTTTTTTTTGCATTTTAGCTGCGCATTATTTTGATTTCCTCAACTGGACAAAATCGTATCATTATATAATTAAATATAATTATTTCACACAGCGCCATCTAGCCCCAAACTAAACAAAGCTTGTACTGTGGAATACTTAGACACTTATTTTTTGTTGTAAATATATACTTATAATACATACAGAACATCCAGACACAGAACAAACATTTATCGTCACATAAATGTTTGTTCTGGTGGGAATCGAATCCACGCCCTACAGTTCTTGAAGCTGATATTTTACTAAATGAGACACCAAAGGAGTCATTTAAAAAAAGCTTTTAAAATATTATTATGTAACAAATTCAGATCACTGGTAACCCTATTTTTTACTAAACCCTATTGACTAAACTAATGAATCTGACACAACGTTAATAAAATATAATCAAACATTAGTTGATATTGAATCAAGTTGAAATAAAGGTAAAAAAAAAAAAACGTGCGTAAATAAATACGTAAAATTCAACGCGTATTGTGTTGCCTTTAAAGCTGCTTTAACATTAGTAAGAGTTATGCAGACTATTTAAATTCAAATTACAACCATTTTAATTTTAAATTCTTGGCACAATAATACACATTCTTTTATCTAGGTACATTTGAATAATAAAAAGATAAACTGTATTTGTATTGTTAAAACAATACTAGACACCTTGACCTTAAATTAAAAGCAATGCAATTTTGTTTTCATGACAACTGACATCTCTAGACATTAAAGTTCTTTTTACTATTTGTTATTTTTGGCATCGCACTTTGTGTATTTGCCAAAATTTCATTTTGGTCTAGTAAAGTATTGATGATTCACGAAAAGAATGATGACTATCCCACACTCACGTACATAATTTAGCATGTAGTTTATGAATAAAATTACTATTTTTGTAGGTACATAAATATTCGAAAAATCACAAGTTTATAGTCAATCCTTGGTGTAGATTAAGGTCATGCTCACCATAAGAATGCATTGCACAGAACTGAACCAATACGCTAAATTTCAACTCCGTAGGACCAGAAGTACCTAATACATAGTTCTAATCTAGCTTGCAAGATTTGACCTAAAACAACTAACATTATTCGGTTTTTTATGTTTGTCAAGCTAGGTGTTTGACTACAGTGTACCTGATGTTAAGTGATGGTGTCAAATAGGATAAATAACACCTGGCCTGGAACAGAACTGGCTCTCAATTGGCGACAGATTTTCAACTTGAGGTGGTATCTAGCCAGTCGAGTACAAGAAAATACCCTACCACCACACTATGGTTTCCGCATGATGTTTTTCATCACCAGCAGCTCAAGCTCATTGTTGAAGTTTGAACCCGCGCCCTTCGGCGAGTGAATCGACCGCGCTAACCACTGAGATTTCAAAAATAGATAACTTTGTAAATTGCGATATCTTATTAAACAAGCTTTATCCCGCGGAAGCTAACGGAGCTTGCGAAGATAATGTTCTACAATAACTTCATTTCTACACATCACATGTTAATATTAAGCTTATCATCATTCAATAGAGTTTACTTTGAAATAGCTTAGCATAAAGACGGTAGAGTAAACAAATTGCAATCAGTGCAATAGTTAACTTCATCCCTATAGGATAAAGTCTAATTTTGTTTACATTATGTTTTCGATAACAAGTATTATCTTAAGGGTTAAACCCCACTATTTGGAAAACTTTGATATCATTACTCGGAATAGCTCTATAGTTGGTTTCCCCACGATTCCAAGACATGGTTCCAGGGCTTGGAAACCGGAATTTTTTTTAAACCGGTTTCGCTTAAAATACCTACGAACTTTATTATTTCGTTCTGTTCGAACTAAACCTCTAAATAAAACGGTTAATGTAAAGAACAATATTCAAAAGGTTTTGCTCGAAAAACCGGTATAGAACGAAAAGGATTCGTTCTTTTCCATTTGACTTACCTATACCTACCACTACTATGAAGAAGCGGATCTATCCCGCCGCACCCCGCGCGCCTCTGTCGGCAGACCGCACGAGCTCGCGGAATAAACCGGTTTATAAAGGTTTTCGAAAAGGTTTTCATAACGCTCGCGCTCCGAACGAAATAACGTTATAAACCGGGTGTTTACCGGTAAATTTGAAACCGGTTTCAAGCCCTGCATGGTTCAGCATCAGATATCTTCATCACCATCCCCAGCCTTCTTTTATCCCACTGCTGGGTGACCATTTGCCTCTATTCTGTGCTAATATGGTTTGGGAAAGCTTCCGTAAAAAAAAAAACAGTACGAAGATGTTTTAAACGACATTGCATATTTGCTATTTATGCTTGATAATTGATTAATTTATGCTTGAAATGCTGGTAATGTATTCAACATTTAAACACAACAATTAAACAAACAAGATGGTTTCCTGATGGTAAGAGGTAAAGCCTGTCCATGACCATTACAGCGTTACCCAGAACTTTGAGTCAAAACAAAGTCGTGGTCATCACAACTTTGATGCTCTTTCGAGACATTCGTAGTTTATCCACGCTACTGCTTGGCGGCAAAGTATCTGCTATATCACCAAAACTACTTCCTAAGATTGTTTACCAATGTTGTCGATTTGAAAAAGCAAGGTTAACTATTTGTAGTGATGATAACTCAATGGTTAGCGTGGTCGGTTCACAAGCCGGACGGTTTTGGTTCAAACCCCAACAATGAACTTGAACTACCGGTGTAGAAAAACATCGTAAAGAAACCATTGCATGATGGTAGAGTACTTTCTAGTACTCTGCAGGCTTATTACCTTAAGTTGAAAATTTGCCGCCAAGCATCTAGCTGTGTGTTCCGTCAGCCACACTTGAGAGATAGTTCTATTCCAGGCTAAGTCTGCTCGACCATATTCGACCACACCGTCACTTAACATTAACCGAACACTACCTCAGTGCCTCAAGTCGAAAGTCTTCGACCAGTGTGTGTTACCAGTGATGACTTATGGCGATGAAACGTGGTCTCTGACTATGTGCCTTCTTAGTAAGCTTAAAGTAGCACAACGAGCTATGCAGAGGGCTATGCTCGGAGTTTCCCTACGAGATCGAATCAGAAATGAGGAGATCCGTAGGCGAACTAAAGTAGCCGACATAGCCCAGCGGATTAGCAAGTTGAAGTGGCAGTGGGCAGGGCACATAGCACGCAGAACCGATGGCCGATGGGGCTGCAAAGTTCTGGAGTGGAGACCACGAACCGGCAAGCGCAGAGTAGGACGTCCACCCACAAGGTGGACAGACGACCTTTATAAAGACCGCAGGAATGCGCTGGATGCGAGCCGCTTCCAACCGGTCTTTATGGAAATCAATGGGAGAGGCCTATGTCCAGCAGTGGACGTCATAAAGCTGAAGATGATGATGATCATGATGTCACTTAACATCAGGTGTACTGTGGTCAAATACCTAGCTTTTTACCCATAAAATAAAGTAAAAACCTAGTACGTTGGTACCCTTACAAGGTTGGTCAATCACATCTCGCAGTATTGAGATCTCCTGATGCATTTAATGAGATACATCGGGAGCCGAGGTCAATAACGTCATACCTACAGCAAGGCATTGGATCATAAATCACTATGAAGGTCAATATCAATGCAACGTGACTATAGAATTTCATTTTAAAATACAGGAACAGTCCTGTTCTGTTTATAGTCACAAATTTAACACATAGTCCAGTCAGTGAGGATTTTTACTCTACAAAAGGTGGTGTAGTAACAATTTTGAAATATGTCGTTTGGGTTTGTACTTAGTTGAAAAATCCAAGATTGTGACCACGAGAAGTGGTCGCTCGGACCGCGATCTTGGATAAAAGGTAGGTACTAAAATATTTTTTGAGGTTCAAAGGGTAAAAACGGGACCCTATTACTAAGACTTCGCTGTCTGTCTGTCCGTCCGTCTGTCTGTCACCAGGCTGTATCTCAAGAACCGCTAGACAGTTGAAATTTTCATAAATTACCTATGTATTTCTGTTGCCGCTGTAACAACAAATACTAAAAACAAAATAAAATAAATATTTAAGGGGGGTAGCATACAACAAACGCGATTTTTTTGCCTTTTTCATAGGTAATGGTACGGAACCCTTCGTGCGCGAGTCCGACTCGCACTTGGTCGGTTTTCTTTTTCAATGTAATACCTCAACCTCTACAACATGATACATATAATTTTACTTGGTAGATATCATTAGCAGGAAGTCGTCTAAGTACCATCGCAGTACCAGATATTCTGCCACCAAGCAGTAGTGTGTAAACATTACTGTGTTTAAAGGGTGCTGCAGCTAGCGAAATTACAGGGCTATTGAGACTTACCATCGAAAGTCTCAAAGTAATGAGCGCCAAAGCACTGGACTTTGTTTTGTTACTTAAAGTTCTGTGTATCGCTGCAATGGTCATGGACAGGCGTCTCTTACCATCAAGACAGAGTCTCGTAATTCGGATCATTAAAAAAAAACACCGTTAACTTAGCTGCAGATTTCGGAACGTAGTTCCTTATCGCTCGTTATCGTCCTGATTTGTTTGCGGGCTGAAGGACTAGACCGTAAAATGTGTAATGTTGAAAAACGACACCAACATCCGACATTTTTTGCAGTGATTTTGAGGCACTTCCCGATCACCTAGGAAAGTAAAACTTATTTCAATCGATTCTGCTTGCTGTCAATTCTAAGAATATGCAAAAATATTCAAATGTTTATAAGAGCTCTGTTCCAACCGGGTGTCCCCATAAGACACCTCTAAATTTTTTTTCAACTTGAGGACATTATATCCAGCCGAGTACTGGAGAGTGTTCTACCACCATGCTATGGTTTCTTCATGATGTTTTCCGTTACCGACAACTCAAGCTTATTGTTGGGATTTCAACCCACGCCCTCCGGTGTATGAACCAAACGCGCTAACCACTGACCTCACATCATCACCCATAAGACGTCCACTGCTGGACATAGGCCTCCTCCTGGGGGGGTTTTGCCAATACTCGCCACGCTTGGCAGGCGGGTTGGCGAGCGCAGTTAGGTGTGATTGTTCAAGGAAGACGCTGCTGCCCATCTTCCGGATTACATCCCTTAGCCTACTCTTACGGCAACCACGGGTAGAGAGGGTGGGGTACAATTCTTACGCCGGCACCACCACGGCAATACGACCTGCATGGACCGAACCCACAACCTCCCGATTCCTGATTGCCAAACACACCTTCTCCTAAATACACTACAATAAGCTACTACTATCCTATCTCTAAACCACTGACCTATCTCTACAAATATACATATTCTGTCTACCATTAAAAAGAATCATTGTTTAATTCTAATTGCATATATCCTACCTAGTTTGAAGCTACATAGCAATCAACCAGTCTCTAATTAAGTTAAAAAAATCTAACTGCCTAATTCAGGTCAAGTAAACACAGTGTGTTCATCATGCAGAGTTAGAAACGCGGAAAATTCTTATTGACGATTTTCGCCCTGACCAGTGACCAACTGTCACCTAAGTTTCATAACCGGTTTCTGCAACGCTGGTTACCTCAGATGTTGTAGACCTTTTTATAATGCAAAATAAATGATTGCGTTTTATGCCAAATAGCCATCACTCCTTCCCATTGCAGACCTCACTTTATTGAGTGTTAGCCGTGACATTTTTTCGGGATAAAAGTAGCCTACGTGTTAATCCAGGGCATCAGCTAGCTCCATACCAAATTTTATCAAAATTGGTCCAGCCGTTTGAGCACGAAGAAGTAATAAATATACAAACTTTCACCTTTATAACATTAGTGTGTTGATACAATGTTAATACCTAATTGTTATTTGAAAGGAAATCTTTCAGATTAGTCCCCATAAAATAATCATAATCGATTCAGTAGTTCGGTCTTTAAACCTAAAACCTAGTCGTGTTGGGGTATTGGGTCACGAAGTCAGTTTAAAAAAAATAAAAATATGTTTGTACTTATGTATAAGCTATCTTTTTGTTTATGTATTTAGCAAGGTTTGAAAACCATTTATGTTAAATTCGACTCAAATACAACCGAAACAAAAACCAACTTTATCATTCAAGTAACTCTGTATTCGAACTGGTGTACATATAATTTACATCGATTGATTGCATTCAGAATAGGTATTGGGTAGATAACGTATCGCAGAATACTTAATAAGTTGTTGCTCTAATTACATGTAGAGTTACCTACCAACAGTCCTTTCTTCGGAATTTAGGTCTTTTCACAGTACGTTCTCTGTAGAAGTTATGGCAGCGTATTTGGGACCGTCTGACTTCCAATCTGGAGGTCCTGGGTTCGAATACCACGGCCACACCACTGACATTTCCAAGTTATGTGCGTATAACTTCAAACGGTAAAAGAAAGCAACAATAAAGGAAAGCTACATGTCTGAGAGTAAATAAAAAAAAATGTCCTCAAAGATGTGTTTTTTTTAAATGTAAATGTACCTAATAAGATTGAGGGGACACTCTCCTAATGGTAAGAGATAATGCCTGTCCATGACCATTGCAGCGATACACAGAACTTTGAGTGACAAAACCAAGTCCGGGGCGTCGCTGCTTTGGCGCTCATTACTTTGAGACATTAGATGGTTAGTCTTAACAACCCTTAATTATTTTTTTTTAATAAATAAAATAATTAAATAATTTTAATAATTTTAAATTAATTTCGCTACCTGCGGTAACCCTTCAAGCCGGAACACAGTAATGTAAACATTACTGTGTTACTACTGCTTGGCAGCAGCATATCTGGTACTGCAGTGGTACCTACCTAGACGACCGCCTGTTAAGGAGATCTGCCGCCAATTAAAAGTGTGAAATCTGCACCCGCACTTGGCCAGCGTGGTGAACTATAGCCTTACCCTTCTCACAATGAGAAGAGGCCCACGCCCAGCTGTGGGACAGTTACTAAAAAACAGTACTGATTCGGAATCTACATACCTATGAACTTCGTAAGACTTTTTAATTTATCCGGATAACATTTTAGGAAGAAATTTTATTAGTGCAAATAAAACTTTGAAGGCTACGTAGTATTACAAAGTATTCTTAGAATCTCGTTCTGTCTGTTTTTGTCTTGAGATATGCGGGATGGATGACGAGAAGACTCGTCATAGTTTTCCAGCCCAACTGTAGTCTTCTGTTGGCTTCACTTTCAAAATTGTTTTTACCAAGTTCGAGCGTCAGAAGATTAAAACATAGGATTCTTTTTATTCCAGAAAAAATGTAGCGAGTAACACCGCGCGGCGCAGCTAGTGGTGTGATAAAAACTGTTCTATTATACACTTGACATGTGTTTACAACACATTGTGTGCAGTACAATAGTACCTAGATGATATATTAAAGGTAAACTAGTGTGCTCTATATTTTATAGTTGACACATGTTGCAACTTTTCTAACCCAAATATTGTGTTTGTTTACGTTCTTTTTATGACGGCATTCTTTTAGATAGATGTCAAAATTTTACATACTTTATTACACGCCCATCTAATATTGTAGCGATGATAGATCAGTGGTTACCGCGTGCGATTCGCACGCCGAAGGACGTAGGTTCAAACCCCAACAATGACCTTGAGGTATCTGTGAAGGAAAACATCATGAGGAAACCAGGTCCTATTTTGTATGTAACTGTTAGTCCTTTGTTTATTTGTTTGTCTTATGTTTTTTTTTGGTGTTATGTACAAAATAAAATTATTTTCTTTCTTTCTTTCTTTCTTTCATTCATAACATGGTGGTAGAGTACTTTCGAGTACTCGGCTGGCTAGCTACCACCGTAATTGAAAATCTGCCGCCAAGCATCTAACGGTGTGTACCGATCTTCGACCACACCGTCACTTTACATCCGGTGAGCTGTAGTTAAACACCTAACCTGTTAACTATAAAAAAAACTTACTATATAATCAGTGGTCCCCAAACTTTTTTGTCTCATCTGCCATGTTTTTCGGTTCTGGGTAAAACTCAGCCGTTGGAAGTCCACTGCTGGACATAGAGCTCCCCCATCGACTTCCATAAAGACTGGTTGGAAGCGGCTCGCATCTAGCGCGTTCCTACGGCTTTATTAGGTCGTCTGTCCACCTTGTGGGTGGACGTCCTACGCTGCGCTTGCCGGTCCGTGGTCTCCACTCCAGAACTTTGCAGCCCCATCGGCCATCAGTTCTGCGTGCTATGTACCCTGCCCACTGCCACTTCAACTTGCTAATCCGCTGGGTTATGTCGGTTACTTTAGATCTCTGCTTAGCTAATTCATTAACTTCAAATGTGATTTTGACAGATTTCTAACTGTAATGAGGTGTAGAGTGAAAAAACGGTAAAAACCTGGTATCATTAAATATGCAAATTTTGACATGATCAATGTTTAGCGACCTCATAACGAATATCCTACAAACTTACACACTTTTATGAGATATAGTAATTCGCTAGTATTATAAGAATGCGATTTTTTACAAAATTTATCTAAGTTTGTTTACAGAACCTATACAGCACTATTGTCGTATGCCTGTTTATCACGTTTATAGATTTAAACCAAGCAACAAATCATCTGTGTGGGTGAGTTATTCCATCAATGGAAGTCAGAACCTGCTTAAATGAGATCCACTATTATGGACCCCCGTTTTTATATTTTACGGACCCCCAATTCTTTTTTTTGCTCAGTTGTTAGATCCGTCAACGAAAGCCTTCAAAATTATTGTTATTACGAAATTAAAATCTTAAGAATCTTGCTTGTGTTAAAATAATAAACCCTACTAATATTATAAATGTGAAAGTTTGTTTTAATATTTGGATGTCTGTTACTGAATCATGCAAACGGTTTGTCGGATATGAATAAAATTTGGCACACAGCGTATAGTTTATTACCTGAATTAACATATACATACTTTTAACATCAGATTTTATTTAAAAGCTTATTCATTAATTCATTAATTCGTTCATTGACTCGTTATATGATTCATTGCTTCGTTCATTAATTCATGAAAATCATTCATCAAACATTGTGTATGAGATTTTATTAAAATTAATACAAATAACATTTTATAAACACAAAGCATTGATTCACAAAGAAAAAGGATATGTAATATAATATGTAATATAAGTATTTCGTTAAAAGAAATAAATATTTTTTGTTTTATATATTTTTACTCACGTTTAATTTTATCGGAAACTCCGACTATAGTTTCGGCCACATCCGGCGGCCTTTATCACGGAGACAAAGCGTGCGCGGCCTCGTCTTGCTCAGCGCGGACGAAGTCGGGAATAACAGCTAGTGATAAATAAAAGACATCAGAGATTATGCATAATTTTATATATTTTTACAATAGATTTCCAACGAACAATTTCAATACTAATATTAATATTGACGTACATACATTACACACTTCTTCTTAGAAGAAATATTTTAGTTACATATTAATTAGGTGTGCATGTTGACAATTAACTGAGAAATTACAGGAAGTAGATAAAAATGTAATTATACATATAACATTGAAATATTATGTTAGTTTTTATAAGTAATATTAATTGTTACAACATACTTTATGGAATTTTGTGTAGTGCTTAAAGAAAAATTAAGTATATAATTATATTATATCTGAAAACAATATAAATAGTACACATTAAAAACGTCTCACTTACATTGAGAGATTTTTTAGGGAGAAGTCAAACAAGCGTAAATTTTTGAGTTGTCAGTCACGTAATTTCGTTCACGTAATTTCTGCTGCATTCGGTTTTTTTATGGTTGACGGGCTTGATGTTTGACCACAGCTCAACTGATGACGGTATGGTCGAAGATAGTAAAGCACACCTCAAGTGAGGCTGCCGGAACACACCGTTAGATGCTTGGCGGCGGATTTTCAACTTGAGGGTGGTAGCTTACGATGTTTTCCTTTACCGGCAGCTCAAGCTCGTTGTTGGGGTTTAAACCCACGCTCTTCGGCATGCGAACCGACCACGCTAACCACTGAGCTATAATCGCTATATCGGTTTCATAGAAAAGGCTTGTTTGATTCTCACGGCGAGGCATAATGAGTTGTCTGCCGACAAGTCTTTTCTTTGAAACTGACGCTTGATTGGCTTAATCCTTCATATTATTATTTTTAATTGATTGACATTTGATTTTTTTTTTTTGTTAATATGTTTTTACTCTTTACAAGATTTTATTATTATTATTTGAGGATATGAATGTGATACTACTCATAATTCGAGAAATAATGTTACAAAATAAATAATATAATCACAAAATATTGTTTTTTTTTTTTTCTTGAATAACCTAATTTAGAAGTGTTATAATACCAATTACTAATCATTATTGCGTTTACACGAAAACTTAGCCTAATTATATAATTATACCTACGGAATTAACCTAATTATACGGAAATAAGTAAGTTCACTGGGTCAATTATAATTAAGAAACATTCGCAAAAAAAATGCGATACAGTTTTATTGTAGTAATTTTTAAGAAATAATCATCCATTAATATTTATACAAAATGCAGCATGATAATAATTTAAAATTGTTATTAAGAAAATTAACAATTGACAGGCTAGGTGTTTGACCGCAGCTCACTTGATATTAAATGACGTGTGTAAAATAATAACCAAACCGAATCTGAATGGAACTGGCTCTCATGCGGCTAATTTTTAACTTGAGGGTAGTAGCTAGCTAACCGAGTACTAGAAATTACCCTACCGCCAATGATGTTTTTCTTCACCGGCAACTGAAGCTCGAACCCACGCCCTTCAGCTGGTGAACCGACCGCGCTTACCACTGAGCTATCATCGCTACAAAAATCTTAATAACTATAAATAAAAGCTAAGACTAGTTTGCATGATGCATCAATAGCAATAAATATTTTAAGCGTGTAGCTGTAGGTGTTAGTTCAGTATAGTTAAGAGAGGCGAGTGTGAGAGAGTCTTGTACGTAACAACTAGATAGTAACAAGACATTCGTTACCGTTTCCAAACTAAAATTGCTATAATTAAGATTTTTAATAAAAATACTAAACTAGTATTTCATTTCGAAAGAGAGTAGAGTACGAGAGAGGCCGGTAACCTTTTGTTACCCCCCAAAATTTTCATCAATCAAAATAACTTTGTCTCTTTTTTTTTGTTTTACTTATGTGGGATTACTCACATTTAATTTTATCGGAAACTCCGACTATAGTTTCGGCCACATCCGGTGGCCTTCATTATGGGGACAAAACTGAGAACAACACGCGCGGCCTCAACTTGTTTCGCACTGAACTCACTTCCGATCACTCGGATCACTTCCTACTTCAGCTTTGTCTCTATGATGAAGGCTACCTGATGTGGCCGAAACTATAGTCGGAGTTTCCGATATAATTAAACGTGAGTAACCGCCTAAGTAAAACAAAAAAATTACAAAATCACGACAGTTTCTATAATAAAACTTTGTCTTTGTTCGTTGGTTAAGTTTTAAGTAATGACTGTACCAGTTTTTATGCGATCTATACAAGGTCATAAGCTTTGGGTGTACTATGTCGAAAGGGTATCATTGTATATATTGTAACTGCATAATTCAAATTTAGATAACTGATAGAATACATAAATACTTTTTTTTTGTTGTAAATACATACTTATAATACATACAGAACACAGAACAAACATTTGTTTATACCATAAAACGTTTATCCTGGACAGGAATCGAACCCACGCCCTACGCCTCTCAAGGCAGACATATTACCAATGAGCCAACACGGCTGTCAGTTCTGGTTGAGATGCGTTATCTCTTACCATCAGGAGTGCTTCTGGTTTATCTCATTATTTTTACATAAAAGAAATTGAACAAAGCAAACTTAACCCACATTAGATTAAAAACTATTCCATTCACTCACAAAACTTGAATGTACTTTACATTCCCCCGACCATGCCATTAAAGGCTATTGTCTTGTCAAAGATACTTTCACTCGAGGAAAAAGTATAATCTGTCTCTACTATTCATTTTGTGAATAATCCATTGATCTGAAAGGTTATAGACGTAATCTTTTTTTTATCTTAATGCTGTATAACTCTTCATTGTGGCACAATCGATGCTTAGTCACAATAGCCCTAGCTTTCGCTAGCAACTGAAGCCTCCACTACTACTTGACGGTTTAATATCTGGCACTGGTGCCTAGATGATTGATTGATTGATATTAATTCTTTATTGTACATACCAAAAATTATAAAATACAGAAAAAATCTACTTAATTAACAGGTGTAACAATTGCCGACTCTTCCAGGCAACCTTAGCGAACTGTGCTAGCGAATTTTTTATTGTATTGCGAAAATCTGACTGATCAGTGGGACAGGCACGACAACTTAACTCTTGACGATGTTCTCACTGACCTATGACATGTTGTATTGCCGTGGTGGTGCCGACGTAAGAATTGTACCCCACCCTCTCTACCCGTGGTTGCCGTAAGAGTCGGCTAAGGGATGTAATCCGGAAGATGGGCAGCAGCGTCTTCCTTGAACAATCACACCTAACTGCGCTCGCCAACCCGCCTGCCAAGCGCGGCGAGTATTGGCAAAACCCCCCAGGGGGAGGCCTATGTCCAGCAGTAGACGTCCTATGGCTGATGATGGTCATGACATGTTGTACTTATTAGAATATTTGAATTTAACATTGTTTCTAGATTTTGACATTATATTTGTATTTGACATTGCATTTTAAATTTAAATTTGTCATTATATTTGAACCTGATATTTTATTTCTATAAGAGATGGTTCGTCTTTATTTTAAAACATCTAGAGAAAACTAAACTAACTTAAAATTAAATAAAAAGGCCGTCAGATGAGGGATATGTGGCCAGAATGCTGGCAGCATTGCCACGTTGGATGGCAATGATAGATTATATAAGATTATATAAGAGATTGTATTTAAGTTTGATATAATATTTGAATTTGACATATTTATTTTGAACTTGATAATTGTGTAACGTTTTTATGTGAATAAATAATTTGAATATTGAATTTGAATTTAGGATAGAAAGGATCAGAGGAAGAAAATACGGGATGTGTCAATAACAAGGTCAAGCATATAGAGATGACCTGTTGGTAGAAAGCTTAACAAGGGCATGCATATAGAGATGACCTCCTACTAACAAGAAATATCAGCTACCTGTGGTTTTTAGACAACGCAGATTCCAACGCAGTTCCTTAACCAGGCTATGTAAAGTTAAAATGTTGAGTTATTTGATATTATTTGATAAAATGTAGATAGCAACTCCGATGTAAATATTTAATGCTAGGTCTCTACAAAAATAGATGTAGTTATTACATCAACTCTGGCACACGTGTTTGAATTGAACACATAAATCTTGGCATTCATAACTGAACACTTCAAATAATATTTCAAGAGTTTATTTACACTATTTTAGTGCTCATGACGGCTAGGAATAAGCTTTATAGGTTCTAGGAATAGGTATTTGAGCGCCAAAACTAAGATTTACGAAATAGAACCGTAAGAAGGTTTTACCACATCGTTTGTGTTTTTAATCTAAAAAACCGGCCAAGTACGAGTCGGACTTGCGCACCGAGGGTTCCGTACAAATCTGTAGGTATATTAGTAATAGTTTTTTTTTTAAAGGTTTTGTATACTTTTCGAAATTTTTCTTTTATCTGTGCTATAAGTACCAAATTTCAAGATTCTGAGTTCACGGGAAGTACCCTGTAGGTTTTGATTCCCTTGCGAGTGTCGAAAATTTGTAGCATAAACGGCTGTATCTTTTGATTGCGTTGGCTTAGAAGTTTGATTTTTCACAGCTCCAAGGGACAGTAGAATATGAATTTCAGCTTGATACCTCTACACGTTCCTGAGAAAAAGAGTCTTGACAGACAGACAGTCGGACAACAAAGTAATCCTATAAGGGTTTCATTTTTTCTTTTTGAGGTACGGAACCCTAAAAAATATTAGATAATAGATGTCATTACATATAAAATTATTGTTGAAATTCTTGTGGAAATATATATGCAGTAGAAGTAGGAACGAGAGAAATAGCATCACAATAACTTTCTTCATCGTCAGCCTATTGAAGTCCACTGCTGGACATAGGCCTATTCTAAGACACGCCACCCACCCCAATCTTCGATTTTTCGCTTCCATCTACCGTCAGCTACGTACATCGTCACTCTCAGGTCCTATGTTACGTTTGCCAATTCACGGAATTTGAATTATTTTACTTCATCAAATCAAATACAACAACTGGCAAAATACACAAAGTGCAAAGTCAAAAACAAAAAAAGAAGAAATTAAATTTTTGCGGTTGCTCATTTAAATATTGTTAATTTTTTACTTCGTTAAGTTATTAAATGATCTATAATTTTATAAGGTGGATTTTGAGATTACACTTTCCAAATCCACAAGGCTAGTGGTTGATTTCGGGACTAATTAGACCACACCACGAAACTGGCTCTGCTTCACTTTGTTTTGACCATATTCATTTAATAATTTTCTAACGACAAAATACTCGATCCAAAATATGCGCATATATTAATAATAAATCGATTTAAAAAAATTATAACGTCAATTATTATCGTAATACGTATAAAAGGAGCGAAAAAAACGAATGAATAATAATTCGTAACTTAAAACAACATAGAGATTTACTGAACATTATCAATCTAGACATAGTCAATTTGATAGACAAGATTAGATTGTCCATTGATGGAATGGGGACTAAACATGCGAATCATTAGCTTATGTACAAACATTTACATAGAACCTTGCCATGAAGTCATCGGTTGACACCGATAGCTAAGGCCAACTTACGTCAAATAATAGAACTAAAAAACTACAAATGTCTAAAGAGTTTTGTATAGATAAAGCGATAGTGGTGCCCTCATATTTAACTTCATAGCAAATATATGACAAGGTTTCGAGTGACAGCACAAGAGATATCAGAGATTTGAGGTGCAGTCGCGAACAACGAATTATATTCTTCTAGATATAAAAAGCGATATCATTTCATAGTCCAAAAACCTGAATGAAAATAATGTAGAATTTGAAGCCGAATTAGGTTTTTTCTGATAGATACTATGATAGATCTGTCAGGGGCGGACTAAGAGTTTGTGTTTGGGGCCCTGGGCTAATACTATTTAGGGGCCTGCCAAACTAATCAACCAATTGCTATTTGTCAAAAACCTGTTTTCCATAATGTGTACCTACTAGGTACATAGTATAAGACAAAAAGAAGACAATCAAATAGTTTATTCATTTAGTATGCCTTAGACACACAAACAGCAACCGAGAGACATTATCGCAAAAGAAATAAACAAGTTATTTGTAGTTATATTTGATACGTTAATTATAAAGCAATATTTTGACATTGTATTTAAGTTTGACATAATATTTGAATTTGTAATTTTTTTAACTTGACATGTTTTTCTGTTGTCTTATTAAATGCATAAGTCTGTGACATAAATGTAATTGTGTAACGTTTTTATGTCAATAAATAAAAATAATAATAATTTTAGCGCCACAAATTCCTTTATTTGCTCAACACATTGTAAGCCCTGAGTTAAATCACAATTATTGGAAAAAACTGATAAATGATTTAGTCAATAGTTTGACATTGTTGTCCTATATTTGTTTTCTATATACGACATCCTAGAGAAAGAGCGCTCTGCTTCACAGGTAGAGGCAACGTTAAAAATATTTTAAGATATTATAATAATTTAGGGAAAACACCAACAAGTTTCTTTACATGAATTAGCATAACAATTTCACTGCATTTTGTTTTCAATGTGGGCTGGGGGCCCTTTATAACCACGGGCCCCCGGGCTGTAACCCAAATAGCCCTTATGTAGATCCGCCCCTGCTTACAGTCTCGTGTAATTCAATTACTTCTGCGTATGTCTAAAAAAATAATTGCAGTTTGTTGTTAAGCGCATGTAACTTGAGAACGACTACCGACTTAGCTGTTTTTGTTTAATGTTCGTGATACTTCTAATGAGTTTCATACATATAGACGCGAAGCCGAAGGTCGAATGTTACCTGACCTGATTAATTGAGGGCCAATTCAAATATAAGAAGAATGCTGATATAATTTTGCCGAAATACAATACAGTTGCTGTGTCCCAATTTTGAAGATAAATTAATACGATAAACATTGTAATTGCTGTTAAAAAGTAAGCTAAGAGAAAAGCGCAAAAAAGTAATTAATTACGGAAAAATAATACATCAAGTCTCAATTGTATGTAAACAAAATAATTATGACAAGCTAGGTGTTTGACCACAGCTCACCTGATGATAAGTGACGGTGTGGTCGAATATGGTAAGGCACACCTAGCCTGGAATGGAACTGGCTCTCAAGTAAGGCTGCCAGAATACACCGTTAAGTGCTTGTGTATAAGTAAAACAAATTATATAAGAATGTTTTTACAAAAAAAAGTGTAGAAGCACTCTATCTGGTTCCCATTGTTAGCTTTGCTTAGTTTGGAACTAGATGGCGCTGTGTGAAATGTCTTTCAGTTGGCATCCTCTCTAAGGTGAGACAGTACTTCACACCAGAACAGCTACTCAGCTTACAAATCGTGTATGAAGTACTGTTCGCACCTATTGGACGGCTCCGCCACGTACCAACTTTGGTTCCCCCTGTACCTTTCTACTACCGGACGGCCAGACAAACGCAACCAAAACATCACCCGTACATGGTGGATTCCCCATTTAAACACAAAGCGTTTTGATTCCACATTTTTTTATTCGCACAGGTTTCGGAACTCTCTCCCGGCGTCTGTTTTTTTTTTCATGGCTGGCAGTTTTTGTTTGACCACGGCTCACCTGATGTTAAGTGACAGTGTGGTCGAAGATGGTAAAGCACACCTAGCCTGGAATGGAACTGGCTCTCAAGTGAGGCTGCCGGAACACATCGTTAGATGCTTGGCGGCAGATTTTCAACTTGAGGGTGGTAGCTAGCCAGCCGTGTACTAGAAAGTAACCTACCACCACGCCATGGTTTCCTCACGATGTTTTCCTTCACCGGCAGCTCAAGCTCATTGTTTGGCTTTGAACCCACGCCCTTCGGCATGCGAACCGACCGCGCTAACCACTGAGCTATTATCGCTACAAAATCATCATCATCATCGCTATCTGTGTTCCTTCTTAGGTACAATATGTATGTTTTCAAATCTAGATTAAATAGGTTTCTTGGTAAACGTGCTCCACTACTGCTTAACGTCAGGCAGAATGTGGTCTAACACGAACCAATTTAGAATAAAAAAAAAAACTATCACTCGAGATTTCAACTGTAGATCTAACTACAAAGGCCTCTCGAAAAAATTATCTACAAAACAAATAGATTCCTCATACAGATAGAACACGACACGGCTTACTATGAATGTGGTTAAAGGCGCGTTTCCACTACTTTACTTCGTGACTTGACGGCCAATTCCGCTATTTAAGTGAACGCACCAAGTTATTTAAACTAAAAGGTAAGTGAGTTATTGGGCGAAAGTTTCTCTTGCCTATCACTTTAGAGAAATTAATAAAAAAATATGACACAATCACTGCTCTGTACGAAGGAATGGACGTGCCATTAAGACCAGGGCATCGTTGCTTTGGCGCTCAAATTAAGCTTTGTACTATGGGATCAGCTGATAGAATACCAACAATAATGTGACGAACATTTGTTCTGTGTTTCAATGTTTTGTATGTGTTATAAATATATCATCATCATTAATCTATCGAAGTCCATTGTTGGACATAAGCTCCTCCCAAGACACGCTCAGTCAATCTTCGGCTTTTCACTTCCATCTACCGCCAGCTCTTCTATATCGTCACTGCATTGAATAGTCCTACGCTACGTTTGCCAATTCGCAGTCTCTACTCTAGAGCACGTCTACCCCAGCGGTTATCGGCCCGTAATAGATACGTCCAGCCCATTGCCACTTCAGCTTGCTAATTAATACGCTGAGCTATGGCTGTGACTTTAGTTCTCTGGCGAATTACTTCGTTCCGGATACGATACCTCAGAGCATAGCTCTTTCTATAGCTCGCTGAGCGACTGAACTTACGGACCATTCCCGCTGTGTCCACGTTTCGGCTCCATAAGTCAAAATCATAATTATGTATAATTACATAAAAGTATATTATATACACCACCCTCTCTACCCGTGGTTGCCGTAAGGGTCGGCTAAGGGATGTAATCCGGAAGATGGGCAGCAGCATCTTCCTTGAACAATCACGCCTAACTGCGCTCGCCAACCCGCCTGCCAAGCGTGGCGAGTATTGGCAAAACTCCCCCAGGAAAAGACCTATGTCCAGCAGTGGACGTCCTATGGCTGATGATGTGTGTGTGTGTGTGTGATATTACATACGTTTTCTATCAATTATCTGATCCCATAGTACCTACAAATGTTTCTTAGTTTGAAGCTAGATGATGTCCATTGATATCTGTATATTTATTACTATAACATATCTTCGAAATTCAACATTCACTCAGCGTGCAGTACACCGTACTAAAAATTTTAGTTCTACTATTAGTCACGTTCACAGCAAGTGACATCACAAATAACTACAATCTAATCTGTGTGAAAACAGTCATGATATAATCTCAACAAGTCAGTGTATGTAGATAACAAATAAATAAATTATTTCTAACAAACGTGCCAGTACAATAGAAAAGAAATATACAAAATCAATATCGGAGTTAATCTAGTAGGCATTAAGGGTGAACGTGCATTTACCCGCATCAACATAAATAAATATCATACATTTCAATATATCGCGGATTAACTGAGTGCAATTGAAGTGATAAGCTACGTGAAACTGCATTTTCTTAATAATAATAGATGTAGTATTTTGTAAGAATTTTTTAATATTTAATTTTAGCACAAATCAAGCAGTCTTTCTTTTCTTGTTCTTTATGGGCCTTGTTAAACAATCTCTTGTGTTTATTTCATCGTTGTTATTGCAAAATTGCTTTCTCTTCTTCAAAGTCTTTAGCTCCATTTATGTACCCATCTCACCCACTAGAGCCACCATGGCAGCTGTACACAATACGTAAGTTAGTGTAGGACTTATAACCCCCAATCCGAAAAAGAAAAAGGGGTGTAGCCAAAACTAAAACAAGATTCCAGTTCAGAATGACGATTAATCGTTCAACACTCTCACATTTTACGACAATAATAAGCAAGACAAATACTCACAAACTAATCAATTAATCAATTCCCTAACATTTTCAAAACAAATCGGCGTGGCAGTTTGAATTCTGATAGCAATGTCCCATTCGGTAAGTGTACATACACCCTCGTCATAACTTTTAGTTTCGATTTGATACCGCTAGGAAATGTCTTCGTGCAAATTCGTATGCAAAACCATATTGTTATTGCGTCTAACTTTGCATTTTTTTTAATTTATTTGCGACTAGATTCATTAACTTCGCATTTGATCAAAAAGTTGGCAGTTGATAAGTAATGACGAACCAGACTGTGAAAATAGGTCAAGTCTTTCTAACTGTAATCTCAGACTTCACTAAGAGAGGCATGTTGATTACGCTTCCGACTGTTAATAATCATTTTGGTTAGTTTTAAGACTCATTAATTTAGCCCACAGGGTTACACGGAACGATAGTATTAATCTGAAAAGGGGTTACTGTTCTCATCGTTGTGATAAAAAATGTACTACGGAACTAACCATGATATCACGAATAAATCAATTGTAATTTTTTCTATGAAAATGGTCGTCTTATTTATTTTGATTTTTGGGAGTTGGTCTCATTAGGTATAAATGTTTTATGACTAGTATAATATCCTTCTTTCGTAGATATGTATACAAACAAAAAAGGATTTAACTGTTCTGTCATTTTGACAGCCCTGTTGGTTCATTGGTAGTATATCTGCTTCAAGAGGTGTAGGGCGTGGGTTCGATTCCCACCGAGGACAAACATTTTATGCTAAAAATACCCAATCGCATATCCAACTAATATTACAAATATGAAATTTTGTATGTTTGTGTATTTGGATGTTTGTTACTCAATGACACAAAAACAGCTGAATGGATTTAGATTAAATTTGGCACACAAATAGTTTATTTCCTGGATTAATGTACATGGATTTAATACATTTTATATCAGAAAAATGTTAAGCTCCTGTGAGATTATCAAAAAACGAAATAAAGGACGTATGCACTTGGTATAGACGTGTCCTATGGAATATTATTCCGGAATAAACGGTATCGTTTACATTAATCTAGGTATTAAGTAGCACAATTTTCATGATGATTGAAACTATTGCTGTTTTGTTACTTACACATTTTTCATTTTCCTCGGAACCTCTAAAATTATCAAAAATTCAAAACTCAAAACTCAAAGTGCTTTATTTCCTTTAGACCTTAAAGGACTCTTGGACACGTCACACGTCACAAATTATAAACATACTTAAAACTAGGAAATAAAGTGATCACTTTGATCTTTCGTTCACTTCAATCTTTTTGAGGTAAAGTAAAGAAGCGAACAAGAAACCTTTACCTTGTTAGATTGTTAGTTTTCGAGTTGGAGCAAAACTCGTCCCAAGCTTTTTTATCGTCTAGATAATCTGATATTTTGTAGTAAGCCTTTTTACATAGGATATTTTTGACAATTTGTTTGAATTTATTTATTGATAATTTTTGCAACTCACTAGGAGTTTTGTTGTAGAAGCGTATACATTGCCCTTTAAAGGATACATTTATCTTGTTTAGCCTAGTTTTGGGCACAGCAAGTTTATTCTTATTTCTAGTATTTAAATCGGAAATTCTAATGTCAACGCGGACTAAATCGCAAGCGCAAATGGGTTAATAATATGACACTTGATATAATTATAACTACTTAGTCGTATAAATAGTATGGTAGTCCCCAAAGATTCCTCGGGATTAGTTAAATATTACCATGTTTACTATATACATTATTAATAACGTAAAAGTACACAGAAATGTCACGATCCGTGTCCTCTAAATACTTAGATTTAAACAAATCTTGAGTGACTCTGTAACCTTCATTACACAGATACATTTTCAATAGACAGACGGCACGGAATACGTGCCAGCGAATAAAATAAACTGTGTTTTTCTTTCAACAATCATATAAGCAAATGGTACGTCTGCAAAAAAGTCAATTTTTTCTACGGTTTCATTGATTTGAGACATTGATGAAGCGGCGGCTCTTACTCCCTTCTCTGTTACCTCTATATCGACTACTTGGGTCATAAGAGACGCGTAAATTGGCGCATAATCACTGATATGCGGCAAATCGGCCAAATTTGGGTCAAATACACTCCTGACGCCCATATCAAATAATAATTCAGGTAGGCTATCTATAGTTGAATTAATTCTAAACCTAGGCAATTTAACATTAACCAATTTCTCGCCTTCTAATTTGAATCTATTAAAAATCGACATTAACGTTGTACGCCTCATGTTGTAAAACGTATCACCTATCCAAGCTCTCCTCAAAGGAATCAATATAAGCATTGAAAAGTTGTTAACGCAAGGAATTTCCAATACCCTAGCGTTTATATTCCTCATATCTGTAACATTTAAGTAGCCCGTATAACTCATCATATTCACTTTACCTAAATCTTCACCAACATATGATCGGAAAGCTTCTGTCTTCGTGAAGGCGACGTCGAACGGGTCCCTCCAGGCACTTTTGAAATACACATTGTCACTTAACAAAATCGACGTTTCGTTAAAATCATCTGGGTAGATAGATTCATTTATAACACTATTTGTTCCTCTAGCTATTACATTATTCACTTCGTTGGCCGCTGTAACAGGATAGTCGAAGTTTTTCAGCAATACTTTAACAGCGTAATATCTGAGCACGTCGTTGATGTAACGTTTTTTCACTGCCATGTATTTGTCTATGACGATAACACTTTTTCTTTTATAGTCGTCTTTCAGTCCTTTAGTGTGCTTGCGAAGCAATCTTCGGGTGTTCAACTTGAAACATCTGTTTTTGTGGTTTTTCGTGACATTCCACAGTTCCCTGAAAGTCCTTCCTTTAGCACCTTCGGCTAGGGCAGTCAGCTGCAGCCATGTAGAAAGTGGTGAAAACACAAAATGAGCGTCGTTGTCTTGACAAACTCTGTCCAAAATTTTTACAGAAAAATCGTAGACAGGCCGTTTTAATAGCAATAGTGCGGATCTTTGACTGCAGTTGTAACTCTGTCCAAACGCGATGTAAATTAAGGTTGATATAATTAGATATTTTAGCACCATTTTGCTCCCGATCGCGCCGATTGCGCCGGTGTACTTGCCAAAGATAAGCACGTCGATCCTCGGCAAGTGTCTGCTAGCAACTGACTCGACTAACAGAACTCTACCCATTCAATAGCAACTCTTGAACTTGATGTTATTTCGAGTAGGGCAAGCCGTTTGCAATTTTTATATGCAGAATTTCATTAATAATTCAAACAGTGTTTGTGGTCGTATCTTGAATACACGTAGATATTTACGTTCATGAGTATACGATAAAATTAGCATTGGTTTGAAATATGGGCGCGTCAAGATAAAACAGCGATAAATTTTAATAGAAGCTTGCTATTTTTTGATAAGATAATTATTTATTGTTTATAATATTATTATGCCGGTTATAACTAGACGTTTTAACACAAATAAGAATTGATTTCGAAAAAATAATTTATTGCTACTTACTGTCGATTCGAGAACAGAAATATATTACATACATAAGTTACATATTATGTCAATCCCGTACATTTTTGGCTTTTCTTTTAGCGTTATCGCTAATCGAATGTTATTTTATATAGACCACAGATCTCAGAAGCTAACTAGACCCTCTGTTCTCTATGTGGGGACACATTTTTTTCTAATTTATATGGTGTTTGACAAGTCGTTTGATTAAACGGTGTATAAGAACTTAATTTATGCAAATTTATTTATGTATGTTTTACACAATGTGTACTTTGTATAATAAAGAATTCTAGAATACCTATACAGAATAGTTATAATAATAAAATAGAGTTAAGTTATCCACAAGTCTTTAAACTGTTCTTTGTAGATATTATTCTAATTGAATACTTATTTAGAAATAACAATGATAATAGAAACAGATATTGGTGGCCGAGAGGTTATCCGAATATTAATATTCAAACTTATTATTATAATAATTATAAACAAGCTAGAAATATTTCATCATCATCTCAGCCGTAGAACGTCCACTGCTGGACATAGGCCTCCCCCATTGACATCCATAAAGACCGGTTGGAAGTGGCTCGCGTCTAGCGTGTTCTTACAGTCTTAGAACAGGTAACGTGAAAAAAATCAGCTGTTACAAAATAACTTTTTTTTAAATAGGTTCACAAAACTGGACTTATACAAAGAAATGCGTTACAATAACAAATACAAAAAGTTTAACAATATGCATAGAAGCGAACACAGCATGCGTAAATAAAATTGTAATTTAAAACTAGATGTTCTTTGATCTTTAACCAAATGTATATAGCACTTGTTTTTTTTTTGCGATTCCAGAGTTGTGCCCATAGTAAAAGGAAGCATACCCTATCCTACCCTATATAGAGCGAATACTGTTCCCAATTGGTTGCAGTTTGTCTTAATTTTATGGACTTCGACATGAAAGGTTATCTTAGGACATAAAGTAACGTGAATATGTTTGTTAAAGGGGCCGTGTAAGGACAGATCGCAGACAACAATAAGCTTTTAAAATTTCAAAATTTGATGTCGCATTGTTTGTTTTTTTTAATAGGTAATTTAATATCTAAACAAAGCGCGCAATTGTTCATTTCAAAACGTAGTCATAATTGAAACACTAATTATTCTGTAAGTATAAAATTTATGGGTGGCTAGGTGTTCGAAATGAAGAGATCCGTAGACGAGCTAAAGTAGCCGACATAGCCCAGCGGATTAGCAAGTTGAAGTGGCAGTGGGCAGGGCACATAGCACGCAGAACTGATGGCCGATGGGGCTGCAAAGTTCTGGAGTGGAGACCGCGGACCGGCAAGCGCAGCGTAGAACGTTCACCCACAAGGTGGACAGACGACCTCATAAAGACCGCAGGAACGCGCTGGTTGCTAGCCGCTTCCAACCAGTCTTTATGGAAGTCAAATGGAGGAGGCCTATGTCCAGCAGTGGACGCACTACGGCTGAGATGATGATTTAAACTTTTCATGCCGTTCCGCATTCCAATTATGCCGTTCCGTTACAGCGTAACAAAGTTACACAACTAACAATAGCTTGCCTAATGTTAAGGAACAGTATTGCCGAAAATAAATAAATAGAAATATATGTATATCTTCGAACACAGCGCCATCTAGCCCCAAACCAAGCAAAGCTTGTACTATGGGAACCAGATAACTAAAACAATACTTATGCGTAAACTTTTTTTTAAATACATGATTATAATTTTACTTGATGGTAGATCTCCTTAGCAGTAGGTCGTTTAAGTAAGTGCCACCGCAGTACCAGATATTCTTCCGCCAAGCAGTAGTGTGTAAACATTACTATGTTCCAGTTTGAAAGGTACTGCAAAATTACAGGACTGTTAAGATTAACCATCAAAAGTTTCAAAGTAATAAGCGCCAAAGCAGCGACGCCCTGGAGTTTGTTTTACTACTCAAAGTTCTGTGTATCGCTGCAATGGTCACGGACAGGCGTTATCTCTTACCATCAAGAGAGCGTCTCGTTTGTGCCATTACTTTCACATAAGTTGAAGAAAAAATAATGACACACAGTACACCAGTCAGAACAAACATTTATCGACACAAATGTTTGTTCTGTGTATGATTTTTAGATGGTCAATACTGATCTTAATAGGTTAGTCTGGAATGGGAAGCTGAGCAGCTGTTCTGATATGAAATACTCAAGTACCGTACCAAAAGTAGGATCGTCACGTCAAAATATTATTGTATATTAAAATTTACTTTGAAAGCAATCCATTATACAAAGTGTAAAATGGGTGGCTTTCATCTATATGAGGTTCTTGGATTCCTTATTTATGTGTAACACATAAACGGAGTATGCAATGTAAATATAATTATGCTCAATAATTAATTATAAGCTCAAAGTCGCACAACGAGCTATGGAGAGGGCTATGCTCGGAGTTTCCCTACGAGATCGAATCAGAAATGAGGAGATCCGTAGACGAACTAAAGTAGTTGACATAGCCCAGCGGATTAGCACGTTGAAGTGGCAGTAGGCAGGGCCCATAGCACGCAGAACTGATGGCCGATGGGTCTGCAAAGTTCTGGAGTGGAGACCACGGACCGGCAAGCGCAGCGTAGGACGTCCACCCACAAGATGGACAGACGACATCATAAAGACCGCAGGAACGCACTAGATGTGAGCCGCTTCCAACCGGTCTTTATGAAAGTCAATGGGGGAGGCCTATGTCCAGCAGTGGACGTCCTACGGCTGAGATGATAATGATGATGATGATTAATTATAGCTTAATTTATAAAAACGTAATTGTAATTTTTTTTGTAAGAAGTGTAGTAACCTTTAACATTATTGTTATTTATGGCCAATAAATACTACGGTTTACTAAGAATGCCAAGCATATTTGCGATTGATTGGTTTTTAGTATTGTTGCATAGAAATTACATTGTCCGCCTTTAAACATTGTTGACAAAATCTTACGAAACGGATCACAATACACCGATCGCCTTGGCCTTAAAGATCGTATTCAAGGTATGTGTGGCCTACAGGAATGTTATTTTTCCATGAGAGACCTTGAACATTTTCTACGGTAAGGTTTTAATACATCATATTATCACATCACATTGGTTTTTACGTACAATTATATATATTCGAAAATTTACCTATACGTATATAAGTACTAGCCGCGGTTTTACCCGCGTGGTGATGGATGATGATGATGATGAAAGTATCTATGTTTTATTCCAAGGTCTAAAGTATCTACATGCAAAATTTCATCCAGATCTGTTCAGCCGTTCTGGCGTGATTGAGTAACAAACATCAATCCATCGATCCAAACTTTCACATTTATAATATTAGTGGGATATGTTTTTATTGGACAAGAGAAAAGTTATTTGAAATTTAAATTTTTAAAACTTTTTTCCATTGAGGAATTCTTCAGTGCTAGCAGCTGATTTTAATTAATATGCAGGCTATGTATGTTTGTTTGTTCCTTCTTTTTTATTACAAATAGGCTTGCGTTTGACCGGCAATTCGCTTGATGATAAGCGTAGATGCGGTCTACGCTTGCTTAAAAGAAACCGATTCACTCGCGACTTGAAGGCACCCAGATTGTTATAAATCATTGATTGATTCGGTTTCATTGTTTAGCGGTTCGTACAAAAAAGGTAAAAACGAAGTTTAGTTCGAGTTTTTGGAATATAAACCATGAAGCTTTGTCACTTTTTAGAGCTCCTGGCTATCCGATAGTAAAATGGGCTGGGTGGAATTAAATCTTCTTCGCGTTGAAACGGCTGGACAGATTTAAATGAACCACTGTTACACTCGCATTTTCCAGGATAAAAATCATATCTGTTAAATGAGGGTATACTTACGCTATCTGCATTCCCAATTTCATCCAAATCTGTCCAGCCATTGTATAGTTAAAAAGTTACAAAAATATGTACAAATCTAAAGACAAATGCATTTATAATATTAGTGTAATGTAATATAATAGGTTTACGTTTGAGCGTCATTTCGCCTGATGTTAAATCAAGAAGCGGTCGACGATGGAGCACGCTTGCATAGAAGAAAATGATTTACTCACCATTTGAAGGCACTCAGATTGAATCATAAAGGAATATCCACTTCGGCAGCAAGCAGAATGCGCCTTTAGGCGGTGATGGAGATCAAACGAAAGCTTATTTGTAATTTTAAAAAGGTACATATCAAAATTCTGGAGAATAATATAATTTTTATATACATCTAAGAATCACACATCACATCACATCATCAGCCATAGGACGTCCACTGCTGGATATAGGCCTCCTCCTGGGAGGGTTTTGCCAATACTCGCCACGCTTGGCAGGCGGGTTGGCGAGCGCAGTTAGGTGTGATTGTTCAAGGAAGACGCTGCTGCCCATATTCCGCATTACATCCCTTAGCCGACTCTTACGGCAACCACGGGTAGAGAGGTACAATTCTTACGCCGGCAACACCACGGCAAGTCTAAGAATGCTTATTACCAATTTTAATCTCTGAATAATACTCTTTTTATAATACAAGAGTAATTGGTAAGAAATACTCGTTTTTAACGGTAACAACAAAAACTGAAATCTCCTAATTCCTATTTCATGGTCTACAAGCCAGCGTCTCTTCCCACCGTTACTGTATTTGTCTCATTTGTCTACGGAACCATCGAGCCGTGAAACCGTTTCACGCTTGATCGGTTTGTTCTGTACCTATTTTGAGATAGGGTGTCTTCAGATGACGCTACAACATGGCATGGTATAAAAAAAATATTGAAAAAAAGATTCATAATATGCAGTACACAAAAAAGAAATAAACAAATAAAAAGTCACGAAGTACATACAATAAAATACAAATTACAACACAAATCCAATTCAATTACATTTAAGTAGTAGGTTCCTACCCTGAATACCAAGCCCAGTGTAAGTGAAAAATAAAAAACTGGCAAAGTGCGAGTTGGGCTCGCGCACGAAGGGCTCCGTACCATTATCTATAAAAATCGCGTTTATTGTTTGGGAGTCCCCTTAAATATTTATTTTATTTTATTTTTAGTATTTGTTGTCATAGCGGCAACAGAAATACATAATTTGTGAAAATTTCAACTGTCTAGCTATCGCGGTTCTTGAGATACAGGCTGGTGACAGACAGATAGCGAAGTCCTTAGTTATAGGGTCCCTTTTTTACCCTTTGGGTACGGACCCCAAAAAAATGTAGGATAACCGATAGAATGACATATAATGCTTCATCTTAGACTACATGCTGCTCAACATTAAGCAGGGCATGGTCTAGCTCAAACCTAGTAAAAAAAAGAATATTCAAATACTTTTTTTGTAAATACATACTTATTATACTATACATACTAAACACCCAGACTCGGAACAAACATTTGTTCGTACCACAAAATCCTGGGTAGTAATCGAACCGAAACCGCTCTTAGAGCAGACATAGTACCAATGAGCCATCCCGCCGTTTATTTTATGTTTTACTATTTAAAGTAAACAATAATTCTATTGTTAAATTAAGAGCTTGCTGTTGGGCTTTGCTTATACCACTTTTTTTTATTTTTAATATAACATTTTTGAGACGAACGAGACAATCTCCTGATGTTAAGAGGTAACGTCTGTCCATGACCATTGCAGCGATAGACACAGAACTTTGAGTAGTAAAACAAAGTCCAGGGCATCGCTGCCTTGGCGCTCATTACTTTGAGACTAGATGGTTAGTCTCAACAGCCCTGTAATTTCGCTAGCTGCAGTACCCTTCAAACCGGAACACATTAATGTTTACACACTACTGCTTAGCGGCAGAATATCTGGTACTGCGGTGGTACCTACCTAGACGACCTCCTGCTAAAAAATCTACCACCAAGTAAAAGTAGTAGTATTTCTCTTGGGTGGGAATTGAACCCACGCCTTGCAGCTCTTAAAGCCAAGGAGCCTACATGGCTGTTTGTGTACTAAGGGTTTACCGCGTGGTATTCATGCGACGTGTATAGCGCAGTGTGAATAGGTCTTTTGTAATAAAACAGATTCACAAGGTCGGTACTTAACATTGTATTAGATGGCCTACCATGAAAGTATATTCATACTATGGTTTACATCAACAGATGCTTAACACGTTCACTATCACTGTTTCGAACTACCGTTTCCTAATGATCTTGTTTTATCATTTAGTCTCGTATGAAATTTGCTTGCTATTAACATATAGAAATAATAAACTTTATAACACATACATGGTTAGTTTAGCATATTGCTGTGAAGGAAACTTTAATGTTATAGTACACCCATCTTTAAATAGATTATGTAACTTGAAATGGTGACTACAAACGATATCATTCTAGACCTTGACAATATAAAAGTGGCTTCTGAAAGTATGTGTAAACCAGAGGACTGCCTGCGCAATATGGGTGACCCCACACATAGTTTTAAAATTATTTGCTTAAATATTAGGAGCATATATTCCAGAAACATTTTAAAATTTGAAATCTTACTGAAACGACTTACATTCAATTGTGATGTCATCGTTCTGACCGAATGCTGGATAAGACAGCAAGTAAGACCACCCGATATAAATGGTTTTGTAATGCATTATACCAATATGGTTAGCTTACAAAACGATGGCGTTGTAGTCTACATAAAAAACGGACTTGACTATGAAATTGAAGAACCTGTTTTTCGGGAGGCTAACTGCCTTGTAATTAAGTTAAAACCACATTTTGCAGTTATTGGTTTATATAGGTCCCCTTCTTACGGCAATATTAGTTGTTTTCTAGACTCACTTGAAAGCACAGTTTCGGCTCTAAAACACTTTAACAATATCGTCGTGATGGGAGACGTTAATCTTGATATAAGAAACAACGTTTCGGACTCAAAAGTGGCCGAGTATTTGGATCTTATCACTGGGTTGGGCCTACTTCCCGCCCATACGTTACCAACTCGACTCGGAAACTGCCTGGATCATGTTCTTCTCAAAACAGCACTCACTTCATATGTTACTGTTATTGAAACTGATATCACTGACCATTACCCAGTACTCTTGAGTCTTAACAAGCTTAATAACCCAAATAGGCCTAATCGATATGAAAACCACACTGAGTGGAACTGTATTATTGAGAATCTAGCTAATACTAACTTTGAAACTATTTTTAGCTCTAATGATCCAGAAATTTGTGCCCAGAAGTTTGTAAATATTTTATCAAATTTAATAATTTTGCATACCACGCGTAATAAAATTCCCAAAAAAGATAGAAAATCCAAGACTTGGATAACACCAGGTGTTCTAAGGTGTATACAACAAAAAGATAAACTTCATTTGAAACATATTAGGAATCCCGACGATTTAAATGCTAAGAATATATACCAGAGGTATAAATTGTTCTGTGACAAAATTGTGCATAAAGCTAAAATTATTCACGATCAACGAAAAATTGAAAATAGTTTACATGACACGAGACTCACCTGGAAAGCGATTAAGGACATTACCAAAATTACTAAAGATTTACACCCCCCTAACGATTTGTTACATACTAAACCTACTATTCACGAATCTATAGAAGACGTAAATAGCTATTTTTCGAATATTGGTAAAAAACTAGCTGAAAATATTATATCTAACCATTGTTCTCAAAATCACTCTCCTATTATTAAAAACAATCCCCATAATAATTCAAATTCTCTTGTTATCATCCCGACAGACTATTATGAAGTTGAACATATTATTCTAAATCTTAAAACAAATTCCTCTATGGGTTGGGATAACATCCCTACGCATTTTCTAAAGACTGCTAGACAACATATTATACCACCCTTAGTCAAACTTTTGAACATTTGTATCGAATTGGGCCAGTTTCCTTCTGTTTTTAAAAGAGCTATTGTGCATCCAATTCACAAGGGAGGTGATAGACACGTTTTCTCTAATTACAGACCAATATCTGTACTGCCGGCTCTATCAAAAGTTTTTGAAAAAATTTTAAACTCTCGCTTGGTGAATTACTTAAACAAATACAACCTCCTCGCTGAAGAACAATTTGGTTTTAGAGCTGGTAGATCAACAGAACACGCTGTAACCAGTCTCTGTACAACTGTTACTAAGGCTCTAGACAAAAATAAAAAATGTATTGCAGTATTCCTTGACCTTGCAAAGGCCTTTGATACAGTGTCTATCCCTATCCTTTTGAATAAAATGGAGTGCCTAGGAATTCGTGGTAGCTGTCTAAATCTCTTCAAAAATTACCTCACAAATCGAACTCAGTGTGTTAAAATTGGAGAAAGCATGAGTGCTGAAACTCCCATTTCTTATGGTGTCCCACAGGGCAGCATCCTTGGTCCTAGTCTCTTTTTGATTTACATTAATGAGTTGTGTTCTCTGCAACTACCTAACGCTAAGATCTACACATATGCCGACGACACGGCTATAGTTTTCTGGGAGGATACCTGGGCTAAAGTATATGCATCAGCTGAAAAAGGCCTAGATATCATAGCAAAATGGCTGTATGATAATTTACTTAGTCTCAATGTGTCAAAAACTAAGTACATTGCATTTTTCTTACGCAACCCTGCAGCGCCCTCTCCTCAACTGTATCTCACAGTCCATGTATGTACGACAGGACAAGACTGTAATTGTTCCTGCTTAGAAAGAGTCCCCGAAATGAAATACTTGGGTATTGTTATTGATGAGCGTATGTCTTGGCTTCCACATATTAAAATGTTTTCAAATCGTATACGTAAGCTGGTCTGGGTGTTTAAGAGGTTAAGACATGTTACTAATTTAAAACTATTATTATCCATCTATCAAGCTCTCTGTCAGTCAATTATATCTTATTGCATCACGGCATGGGGTGGTGCTTACCATACACATCTAGTGTTACTCGAAAGAGCTCAAAGATCAATTCTAAAAGTAATGACCTTCAAGCCTTATCGTTTTCCAACAACAGAATTGTACGCCGTGTGTAAAGTGCTGACAGTTAGGCAGCTATATATCCTAAACACAAC
The DNA here is from genome assembly GCA_950106695.1 of Biston stratarius. Lineage (NCBI taxonomy): Eukaryota > Metazoa > Arthropoda > Insecta > Lepidoptera > Geometridae > Biston > Biston stratarius. Next base: position 8,499,959 of record OX467116.1, on the reverse strand, counting down.
TCTTTTGCAACACATGCTGACCCCCTATGATCCCGCTATTAATAAAAAAAGACGAGACAGAGATATTAACCTCGACACATCTATATACCGCAAACAATTTACTCATACACAGTTTTGTTTTCTTGGATCCTACTTATATAAAAAACTAAACAGGCTTCTTAACTTTTTTCCGCTCACCAGAAAACGCTGTAAATTTAAAGTTAAGAGTTGGCTTCTTTCTATCGATTGTGATGAAACCGAAACATTACTAAAAGTAATAAAATGAATCTACACATAGACTTAATTTATTTCTTGTTTAAATTTGAATTATATAATTAGTGTTCTTACGGGACTATGGTATCGATGCATGGCAGTGGATGTGTTAAACTGTATCTTTTGTATTGAACATCATTTGTTGGTTGTTGGGTTTACATGTCAGCCGTAGGCAACAGCAACTAAATTAAATCAGATTAAATTAAATTAAAATTAAATTAAATCAGACTAAATTAAATCAGATTAAATTAAATTAGATTAGTGTCTAATAATATTGATTATAATTGTATTCTAATAATTGTAAAGTATTTATAATGTTACCTGTAATTATGTATAAAGTGCCAACCGCAGGAAGGAGTTAGTGCCCGAGATGCAGATCTTCTTGTTCGGGTGCTAACACTCCCTTTATTTTTGTACATTTTCTTAGTTTCAATAAATTAAATTATTATTATTATTATTATTATATTAGAAAGAAACAAAAAAAAACATGTAAAAATTAAAAAAAAAAAAACTTGAAACTTACTTTTGAGACCATACAAGAAAATGTTTAACTTGATGTTAGATATTCTACCGCCAAGCAGTAGTGTGTAAACATACTGTGTTCCGGTTTGAAGGGTACTGCAGCTAGCGAAATGACAGTGCTGTTGAGACTAACCATCGGACGTCTCAAAGTAATGAGCGCCAAAGCAGCGATGCCCTGGACTTTGTTTTGTTACTCAAAGTTCTTTGTATCGCTGTAATGGTCATGGACAGTTATCCCTTACCATCAGGAGAGCGTTATTACTTTCAAGTAAAACAAAAAACTAAAAAATAATTTCGTTTATCTCAATACTTTTATATATTAAAAATCCATTCAAGCTTAAAGTTTTCGCAGTATCTCCCTGTGATGCATTAAAAGTCCTATCTTATCGGGTGCGGCCATGTGGTTATTTTAGGTCTCCCAGTTTAAATAATACACCCTATGCTTTCACTTCAATTGTTGATATCTACTATTGTTGAATAACCATCAAATTACATTCTATATAGCATAAATAACTATTGTATTATTATAAAACGTTTGACGTCTGAACGCGCCGTGTAAGATGCAATTTACCGCTAAAAGCGACAGTTTGTAAATGTGTTTGTATGCTTGTTCTTCACGCTCAAACAGCTGGACTAATTTTGATGAAATTCGGTATGGAGGTAGCCGACTCCCTGCATAAAACACATAGGCTACTTTTAATCCAAAAAAAACTACTACATTAATCTACTCATACATATAGTTACAAAGAGTTCCGTCGTGTATGTAACAATACTTGGGAGAAAATATATATATATATATATATAATTATAACAATATTTTTAACCTTCTTCAAAAAATAAAGGTTGTTTTTATAAAGTTTGTTTTCTCAGAACTTTCGACTGCGTAAACCGATTTTGTTGATTCTTTTTTTTATTTTGAAAACTGGTGCTTCCCGTGAGTTCCCATTTCCAATTTGGTCCAGTTTTGACAGCGGCATCCATGAGAAAGCCATCGTTTTTTTTTTAATATTGTTATAACTTAATGTGAATATGAATATTAAAATAGACACAAATATTCGCGAATGCAAATTTCGTGGAAAACGCTGCCAACTTCTTTAATAACAAAAAGAATTTTGAGAATCGGTCCACAATTGGGGGAAAAATCGGACATCAAAAAATAGTGCATACAGTCGAACATAGAACCTCCTCCTTTTTTGAAGTCGGTTATAAAATCATAAAATGTGCCCCAAGAACTTCAATTTGTAACCGTTGCTGACGGAAACAGTCATAAAATTTCTGAAAAATAAAATGTATTTCACAGCCAAAAATATCTTAATAACCTCCTTATCAATAATCTTATCCATAAGGTCGCTTATACGATTAGAAGGCCAGCCATATAGGTACCTACACACTATTGTACTAATATATATTCTGTGACATTATAGTACTCATTGACATTGACATTGAGTGACATTGTAGTGTGGAAGAGATCGCTCTTAGCGATAAGGCCGCCAATTGTTCCACTAGTGTTAAGTTTATGTTGTAATAATTGTTTATAATTGGTGTGAATAATAAAGAGTTATATTATTATTATTATTATTACTGAGTACCAAAGCAGTCCTTGATTTAAGATTTTCCGGACAGTGGGGTAAAAAAATTTGGCGCCTTTTCTAGTTTTTTCTTAGTTTTTGGCGTCGCACTTTGTGCATTAGCCAGTGTAATTTTATAATAAATCAAATTTGATCTCCTGGGGGGGTTTTGCCAATACTCGCCACGCTTGGCAGGCGGGTTGGCGAGCGCAGTTAAGTGTGACTGTTCAAGGAAGACGCTACTACCCATCTTCCGGAATACATCCCTTAGCCGACTCTTACAGCAACCACGGATAGAGAGGGCGGAGTACAATTCTTACGCCGGCACCACCACGGCAAATTATATTCTACAATAAAAGTATATTAGTACTCTATCAGCTATCTGGTCCTTAAAGTTAACTAAAGAATTGAGTACCATTAAAATCGAGTTGGTTTGTTTTCAAAATCTACTCTAACTTGACTTATTAGATAAGGGGCTGGTAGCCTTAGTGTATAGAGCGCTTTATATTCAGATAGGCTACTTTATCAAGGTCAAACACATTCCCATAACCGATAAGCAAACGGTTTCTAAGAAGTTGACCACAAACATAGCGCAGACACAAATATTTTGAAAGCTCAAACATGAGTGCAAATGAAACAACGTGGTGAAAATATACGGTAGAGGTAGCATAAAATGGAATGAGTTATTAATGCCGTGGGTAGACTAGACTGCACTGTTTTTAACCGACTGCCAAGGAAGAGTTATGTTTTTCGCGCATATCTAACGTATGTTTGTATGTATGTATGTTTTATTACCTCGTATATTCCAAATGGCCAAATCATTTACAACAATTAAGGTATCGTTAGATTTGTCTCAATAACCCAAGTGTCCATAGAGGATGGTTTTTAAACAAAAATCAAGATAGTGGATTTTTGGCGCGATATAGTGTGCCGTGGTGGTGCCGGTGTAAGAATAGTACCCCACCCTCTCTACCCGTGGTTGCCGTAAGATTCGGCTAAGGGATGTAATCCGGAAGATCGGCAGCAGCGTCTTCCTTGATCAATAACACCTAACTGCGCTCGCCAACCCGCTTGCCAAGCGTGGCGAATATTGGCAAACACCCCCCCCCCACCCAGGAGGAGGCCTATGTCCAGCAGTGGACGTCCTGGGGCTGATGATGTAGTAACACGTTAATTAAAAAAAAATAACCAAACCTATCTAAGTAGGGTATCTAAATAAAGGCAATTAAAAGAGGATTACAAAATTTTATCTAATTTATATGCTCAAATTGAATTAGGAATAATAAATTTGTTTTATAAACTTATTTCCTTTAATTATAGCTATTTTAATCGTTTTTTAAAGCTTGTTTTAAAAAAGAATCATAATATTGTTAGAAAGAAAGAAAAGAAAGAAGAAATTATAATAAAAGATATAAAAAATATATTGTTATACATTTTTTTAATTTGAACTAAATTCTTTGCAAAGTTATCGGTCTTGCGCAACTAATAGGTTTTTTGACTGGCTATGTATTAAACTTAGGGATTGCAATACCGGAGGTATTTTTTAATACCGGTGTTTCGGTATTGTACTTAAACTATACAGTGATACCGGTATTGATACTGGCATTATGATAACAATTAAAATTTGTTTAAATTAACAAACAAGAAACAAATGGCACAATACGCATCGAGTGTAACAAGTCTACAATTAGATAATACCGAAATTTTGGTATTTACAGGAAAAAAAAAGTTTCACATGACATTAATTTTTATTATTCGAGTCTTGAAAAAAGATCTTCTTTTCATTTTATTGTTTTCTAATCTCGACGATGAAGTTAATTTCATTGTTCTAAAATTAACTTAATAGTCAATTTAGGGACTAAAATTTCTGAAATCAATTTTAAAACTGAGGAAAAACCCCCGAATTATGTTCGAGTTATTCCGAAATATGTATCTTATCTACCATTGTTATGTTATCGAAAATTTGAATCCCTAATTGAGTGTTTCGTCGAGTTTAGAAAACAATACATGAAAGAAAGTTCATTTGTCGAGACTTGAATGAAACAAAAAAGGTGAAATCTGTCTGTGAAACCTTTTTTCTTAAATACCGAAATTTCGGTATTGTCTACTAATACCGGTATTGTAATACCAGAGAAAACTCGGTCCGGTATCCCGGTTTCCGGGATCCCGGTATTCAATCCCTAATTAGACTACAACTCATTTTATGATAAGTGACGGTATTGAATATGGTAAGCACAGCTAGCCAGGAATGGCACTGACTCTCAAGTGAGGCTGCCGGAACAAACTGCTAGGTGCTTAGCGGCAGATTTTTTACTTGAGTGTGGTAGCCAGCCGAGTACAATCCAATGCGAGTACGACCCGCGGGTCGTTTACATGACATGACTGGTTTACGTACTAAATTATTCTCGCAAATGAATATGCTAGACCCATTGGGTAGTAGAAACACCTAGAGCTGAAGACAGATCACGATATAATGTAACAAAAAACGCAAGCTAGCGAATTGACGTCAAAGCACACTGCACTGCCTGAGTCATACTGAGATTTATTTAATTCAGACAACATTATAGAAAAAATTGCTTATGGCTGTCACACGGAAGATATTTAAAAGTCAATGAACATGATTCTTGCCATGATATTTTAAATAAACAATAATGAGAATCGATGTAAAACTAAAACATTTATTTATCATTTTATAGGTATACTGGCTACACCCTGCGGTTTTACCCGCCTGGTAATGGATGAGGATGATGATGAAAAGTATCATATGTCTTATTCCAGGGCCTAAAGTACCTACATGCCCACCCGGATCCGTTGAGTAGTTAGCCTACAATAAAGCCGCTAAATCCAGCAAAAAGACGATACGAAGAGCTCGATTTGATCATATTAGCCGTATAGGGACTAAACTGGCCGCGTACCCAGCCGGTAGCAAGGCGTTCTGGTCCCTGGCCAAATCGATCGAGTCAAATTTTTGTCGTCCCTCACTGCCTCCATTATTAAAACCTGATGGCTCACTTGCTCATACTGCTGTAGAGAAAGCAAATTTATTTGCTGATCTCTTTGCAGAAAATTCACGTCTTCATTCCTCGGGCGAAATACCACCAACTGTACCTCGGTGTGATGCTACTATGCCTGACGTTCGCATCAATCAAAAAGAGGTGCTGAAAGCGCTCCGAGAGTTGGACGTGAATAAAGCGAGTGGTCCTGATGGTATACCAGCAATAATGTTGAGACACTGTGCACCTGAGTTGGCTCCGGTTCTGACACGATTATTTCGCCTTTCCTTAGAGACGGGGGTAGTTCCTGTCTGTTGGAAGCTTGCGAACGTACAACCTGTTCCAAAGAAGGGGAGCCGTGCCGACCCTGGCAACTACAGACCTATTTCAGTCACTTCCATCTTATGTAAAGTGATGGAACGTGTTCTGAATAGGAAGCTCGTGGCATACCTTGAAGACAACAGTCTTCTCAGCGACCGTCAATACGGCTTTCGCCGAAACCGATCGACTGGGGATCTTCTTGCGTATGCCACTCACATACTGAGCGAGGCCATCGAAAGACACGGCGAAGCTTTAGCTGTGTCTCTTGATATTTCCAAAGTCTTCGACAGGGTCTGGCATGAAAGCCTTTTGAACAAGCTTCCTTCATACGGTCTATCTGCTGGCTTATGTGCTTGGATTGCAGACTTCTTGAGGGAACGATCTATTCGAGTAGTCGTCGACGGATGCTCCTCGGATCAAATGGCCATCAATGCCGGGGTACCTCAAGGGTCGGTACTCTCCGCAACTCTATTTCTGCTGCACATCAATGACCTACTAATACCCGGTATCTATGGGTACGCTGATGACAGCACAGTTGTGGAGAAGTACATATCCAATCCCAGAGCCAGTAGGGCTGAAACCCAGGCGTTGAGAGAAGATATGGTTGAACGCATGAATCAGGCTCTTGCTTCCGTGTCAAAATGGGGTGACGAGAACCTGGTCAAATTTAATGCTGGCAAAACCCAGGCATGTCTTTTCTCCGCCAAAAAGTGTCCGTTCACACTATCTCCAACATTCCGAAATGATTCTGTACCTTTGGCAGACCACCTTGAACTTCTTGGATTAACCCTTACCCCATCACTTAACTTTGGGCCCTACCTAGAGTCAAGAGCTAAATTAGCTGGGAAAAAACTGGGCGTCTTACGTAAGGTTAGGCGATATTTCACACCGGGGCAGCTGCTTGCATTGTATCAAGCACAAGTCCGGTCGTGTGTGGAATATTGCTGCCACCTTTGGGACGGTTCTGCCAAGTACCAACTTCAAGCTCTTGATTCGGTGGAGCGGCGAGCTGTTCGACTTATTGGTGATGAAAAGTTGGTGGAAAAAAAACTTTTAAGCCTTGAACACCGCCGGAAGGTAGCAAGTCTGTCAATTTTCTACAGAATTCATTTCGGTGAATGTGCTACTGAGCTGTACGACCTTGTACTTCCATCCCCCTTTTACTACAGGACAAGTAGAAAGACGGCCCACTACCACCCATACATAGTGGAATTTCCTTGGGTACGTACCAAACGTTTTGACTCTACGTTTCTCATCCGTACGGCCAAGGAATGGAACAAGCTGCCGGCTTCCTTGTTTCCTGAGAGATATAACCTAGATCTTTTCAAGGCCAGAGTGAATAGGTATCTTCTAAGTCTGCGTGCTTTATCTTCGACCACATCATCGCTTACCATCAGGCGAGTTGGTGGTCAAACGCGGACTTAACCGAATTAAAAAAAAAAAAAAAAAAAGTTTACGTGTGAAGACGTTTTTTTTTTAAAAAAATTATGGCACAGCTCCTCTGATGTTAAGTGACGGTGTGTTCGAAGATGGTAAAGCACACCTAGCCTGAAATGGAACCGTTAGATGCTTGGCGGCAGATTTTCAACTTGAGGGTGGTAGCTAGCCAGTCGAGTACTAGAAAGTACCCTACCACCACGCTATGATTTCCTCACGATGTTTTCCTTCACCGGCAGCTCAAGCTCCATTGTTGGGGTTTGAACCCACGCCCTTCAGCATGCGAACCTACCGCGCTAACCACTGAGCCATCATCGCTAAAACAAACAAACTCACATTCGCATTTATAACATAAGTTAGAATTAGTTTTAACGAACTGTTTTAACGACTTATCTTGTAATATGAGGTAAGTTAGTTAAGAAATATTATCTTCCATATACCTATATAAAAATCTCGTGTCACGATGTTTGTGGTCAGACTCCTCCAAAACGGCTCGACCGATTTTTATTAAATTTTCTATGTTTATTTATTTGGTAGTATGAGAAAAGGTCGTAAAGTATATTTCATACCTTTAGTTTTTTCTCGAATTTTTTTTGCGTGTAGCGCCGCGTGGGGCAGCTAGTAGGTATATTATAAAACATATATTATAATTATTTTTAATAAATAGGTAAAATCTATATCTTTAAACGAGCAATTCTTGTGTGTATATATATATATATATATATATATATATATATTCTGAATCTCGGAAACGGCTCCAACGATTTTCATGAAATTTAGTATGCAGGGGGTTTCGGGGGCGATAAATCGATCTAGCTAGGTTTCATTTTTAGAAAACGTCGTTTTATCCGTGTTTTCACCCGAGCAAAGCTCGGTCATCCAGATACTAAATAATACATAATACTAATGTTTATTAATACATTATTTGTATTTGTATCATAATTATCATTATTTTCGTTGCCTTCAGAAAGTATTTTGTATGTGGAAACCATAAACAAGCACAGTAAAAACTTTTCTCGCGTCGCGGCCGTGAACGGTGACACAGAATAAACAGCAGTTACTGAGGTTCATCGACTTCAGATGAACGGGATACGTACAAGCATTAAATTGTTATTACAGACAACAGCCGCCATTCCGGCACACATTAGATAAGCTTTATCCCTTTCACTCTCACAAAATGTCTATCAAGAGAAATGGTAACAGAAAAAATCTCAAGCGTACTAGAATATGGCCTCGGATATTTCAGGATTTTCAAACAGATTCGATGGAAATATTAGTGTCTGGATGTTTTATGGTGTAAATTTTGGTTGACATTTCCTCTGAACTTTCTGGATAAATATATTTTCATGAACATAACATTCAGAGTTTATACGACTTGCCAAAAAAGAAGTAAAATATTTTCTTTAGTCCTCCATAACTATCAAATGTTTTTTTTTTTAGTTGATAGTTTAAGTTTTTGACCACAGCTCACCTGATGTTAAGTGACGGTGTGATAAATAATAGAAAAATGTTTTGGCGGGAACGCGGTGAGCGTCGTATCGCCCCATTGTATTTTATTCTAAAACTAGTGTTTTCTCGAGTTTTAATGCATAAAAATTGTGGTGTTTTATTTATAAAGTGCCGAATTACAAGCACGAGTGTGGGAGAATGATATAATGTGGTTAAACATGACTTTCCGTGTTGCTTCCAAAACTCCATCCAGAAGCTTAAAGTCGCCACAGCTTTACTAAGGCATGACCTGATTTGACTGGGACCGACTGGACTTGATCAAGACTAGACTTTGACTGTAACTATAGATGATAAAGAAGCTGAAAAATGATGACTACACACAAAATATAGAAACATTGAAACTGGCAGAATGCACAGAGTGCGATATCAAGAAGAAAGAGAAAAAAAAATAGAAAAACTAAAAATGTACGGAATTGACATATCCACGTGATATATTGACAGCTTATGTCAAACCCCTACCTACTATTTAGACTGGGTGTATGAATTTACAACCATCAAACGGTGTGTTCCGGCAGCCTCACTTGAGAGCCTGTTCCATTCCAGGCTAGGTGTGCTTTACCATCTTCGACCACACCGTCACTTAACATCAGGTGAGTTGTGGTCAAGCCTATCAGCAATAAAAATAAAAAAAGGGTATTCTGTCAGCCAGCTGGTTCCCAGAGTAAGCTTTGCTTGGTTTGGGGCAAAAAAGCCGTGTCAAATATCTTACGATATTTTTTTTATTTACGAGCTGATTTAAGTACTTGATATCCATAGCAGGAGGTCTTCTGGGTACCACTGTAGTACCAGATATTCTGATATATACTGAATTCCCGTTTGAAGGGTACTGCAGCTAGCGAAATTACAGGGTTGTTGAGACTATCAAAGTCGCCAAAGCAGCCCCTGGACTTTGTTTTACTGCTTAAGGCTCTGTGCATCGCTCCAGTGATCATGGACATACGTTATGACTTACCATCAGGAGAGCGTCTCGTTTATCTCATTACTATACATAAAAAGAACTCATAGAAAAAGTTGCATATATAATATTTATGGGTAGATCGTCATACTTCATCACCGAAACACTACAATTATTATTTTGTTCAAACCCCACTACAGTGAAGGCCAGAACAAGTCAAGTGATGACCGCCAAGAAATGATTGAAATAATTTATGACCATCGGAATTTCTAATTGGAGAACACGTGAGTAATACTCGCTTAGTAATGAGTGAAGGACGCCTAGACCTACCCAGAGCGCGGCCATGTCTGAAACACAACACTTACAATCTGTTGTTTTAATGGATAGAAATGCTTTTTTGTGCACACCGAAAACAGAAAATATTTAATTTTATAAGCTTGTGTTACAAGTGGCGGACTTATCGCTAAGATCGGTCACACACACAAACACAAGCCAAGGACAGGAAGTCCGAAGGCCTGATGATACGTAAAGAGTATTTTCCAAACCTCTGCAGGAAAAAAAACCACACAAACACACACACACATACACAATAAATATTTATGTACACTGCAAGGAAATATAAGCCTTAATATTTTAAATATAACACTTATTTATATCAACACATATTACTAAAGATACATATTAAACCGTATAAGAGTCGTGTCTCTACAATAAACGAAATAAAAAACAATTTAAATAGGTACATAGGTACTTATGTTTTACTTTAACTCGTAAATAGCGTGCAGTGTATTAGGCCCTTTATATGTTCAGGTTTCATAAATTAATTGAGACAACTTACGTATCTATTATTTACCACTCTGTTTCATTTCTTAGATATTATTTATCTGCGACCCCATCATGGAATTTAGATATGGTCATGTTGAGACTGAGTAATAGAAAAGAATAGCTTTTTGATTAATATTGTATCATTATTCTATTTGAAAAGAAATTACGTAAAGACACGGTCAAATAATTTAGCTAAACTTGACTATAGTACAGAACGTTCTATTCTATATTATTATTTAATAAATTAAAAGTGTAAAAATTGTTTTTTAAACAAGCTTTTATCTGGGACAACGAACTAAAAATTTAAAAATAAATTCTAGGAAGCTGGAAAGGAACTGGCTCTCAAGTGAGGCTGCCGAAACACACCGTTAGATGCTTGGCGGCAGATTTTCAACTTAAGGGTGGTAGCTAGCCAGCCGAGTACTAGAAAGTACCCTACCACCACGTTAAAGGTTTCCTCACGTTGTTTTCCTTCACCGGCAGCTCAAGCTCATTGTTGGGGTTTGAACCCACGCCCTTCGGCATGCGAACCAACCGCGCTAACTACTGAGCCATCATCGCTACAAAAGCTTGTCTTAAAAAATATTTTTTTATTTTTATTTATTTATAACTTTTTAATTTATTTTAGAGATTGCTCCTCAAGTCAATCCCGATGGATTGACTTGAGCCCAAACTCGGTGGGGTTATATTGTTTAGTTCAAATGTTTCTATGGCCATCTTCCGTCTCCATCATCAGATCAGCTCCATCGTATTGTCATCGAAGATACATAAGTACACCTTTGAGTACAATTAAACATCAGGAAATGGGTTAAATTTAACTTGCAAGATTCCACCTGAACATAGTTACATACATACTATACATTGCAAGTTACATAAAAGCTTGTAAAATCATTAAAAAAGTAAGAACCTAACGTTTGGCTGCCATTCCCCGTACAAAGCTATTTATAGCCATACGAAAGACTTTCAGTAAAACACGCTTTTAGCGATAAGGTCGCCAGTTATGACTACCTTTATTGACGATGATTTCTTCTGTATTGTACAATTTTTTTTTTGTGTTAGAGTTAATTAATTAATCAATCAAATAACGCCTGTACATGAACATTGAAGCTGTTCACATAATAATGTTTACACACTACTGCTTGGCGGCTGATCATCTTGTAATGTGTATCGTTAATAAGTTCATCATTATCAGACATTAAGACACACGCAGCCAATCTTCGGCTTTTCGCTATATATCCTCCGCCAGCTGTCCTACGTATATCGTCACTCCATTGAGTCTCAGAGCGTCCTACGCTACGCTTATTCGCGATCTACACTCTAGAATATGTCTACTCCAGCGGTTATCAATTCTGCGACAGATATGTCCAGAGTTGTCTGTGGCTTTAGTTCTTCCATGAAAAAGTTATCAAGTAAACGGCCAGAGTTCCCGGCGATGCTGTTATTCCTGGCCAAGACGGTAGGTATACCAGCAGCTCCGTGAGGGGTGCATATAATCCCCGGGTTACCGCAGCTGTCCACCAAACTCGACTGATCATTTAGTTAACACGTCGTAAATGATGAATTTCAAAACAACTAACTAACCGTATTATCCACAGCCATATTTTACTCACTGGCGGGCATGACCTTCTGTCTACAAGCGCACCGGACTTACACAGTCAAAGGCTCAAATTGCATAAACCATGTAATCATTGAACACTGACTGCGCTATAAATAGATATTTCCAGCAATTTTACAATGTGGAACTGTCCTGATAATTCGCTGATACGAATATTAGGAATTTCCCGCGTGATCTGTGGCGTGTTTATTTCAATTTGTTAGGTCAGTGTATATCAGTACATCAATGAAATTTAGTGTGCAGGGGGTTTCGAAGAAGTCTATTAAATGATCTTTCTTACGAAGTTCAACTCATCGTTATTTATCTGAAGTGGGGTTGGACACATTTCGGATCATTACTATTTATAATTAAAACAAGTTATTAATTAAATTAATGCGTAATTAAAATTAAGCATTACAACAAACTAGCCAAACAGTTTATAAAACTTGAACATGATTTTTTAAATGTAAAAGTAATGAAACGAACATGTCTTTATCTAATGCCTTTAAACGAGCAATTCTTGTATATATATATATATAATCTGAATCTCGGAAACGGCTCTAAGGATTTTTATGAAATTTAGTGTGCAGGGTGTTTCAGGGGCGATAAATCGATCTAGCTAGGTTTAATTTTTAAAAAACGTCGTTTTATCCGTGGTTTCAGCCGAGCAAGGCTCGGTCATCTAGGTACTTGTAATAATTTTTAAGGCGGTTGTTATTTTACAACCTGATCTAGAATCAGGTGTCATCTAGTATTAAGTAGATTAACTACGATGTATTTGAGTGTAGTTCTGTTGCAGCGATGTTAACTCTTTGATTTTCTAACAGATGGCGTAAATAGTACAATAACATTTTATCCAATGAATACAAAATTGATTTTTATTGGTTATAATTTTTTTTGACAGATAACACATCTAGATATGAAGTTAAATTACTATTTTAAAGCACAAATCTATAGGCGTGATAGTTTTTCAGTAATGTGTACCACAAAAATGCTCAGGTTGTGGAATAGTGTTAGGGCTCGCCCTGATAAAATAAAATAAATAAATATTATTGTATAGATCATTACTATTTACATTCGACAATAAAATCATGAATCTTGAAATAACTAGCCTGTCTACAGCAAAAAAAAGTCGGTCGTATGAAACTATTATAAAACAATATACTGCCGCGAACCTGTTAAACACAAGTACCTCATAATTACAGCAGTAAGCAGTTTCATCTTCAAAGAATCACTTCTGATTAGAGTATCGAGAAATAGTGATTAATTTTTCCGAACGGTTCTGGCTTTCCAATTAAACCTTCTAATTGATGTATTTCTATTTGTAGGTATCTCAAGTGCTTCTTTGATGAATCGTAACCGTATATCTAACCAACGTACCTACCAGCTGGGAAAAATAACTAAAGGTTAAGTATACCACCATCGTTTAAAAGATCATCCACATATAATTGATTCATGGAAATCGCACACTGTGCGATTCACGCGATCCTTTTTGCCATACACTTGCAAATTGTGGAATGATCTTCCTTCTTCCGTATTCCCGCGGAGTTACAACATTGAGCTCTTCAAAAATGTTAATAGAATCTTAAAAGTTCGGCAACGTATTTGTAGTGCCCCTGATATTGCAGGTATCCATAGGCGACGATGATTGCTTACCATCAGGCAACCCGTCAGCTTGATTGCATTGCTTAAATTTTTGAATAGGTACACTTTATTTTGTATAAGCTATTTGATTTATTTTAGGTAGACTGTTGTCGAACTAGAACTTAAGCCTATGATTCAGCATACACCGCCCTCCCCACTTGGATTAAACAATTAATAGCATAGCTGGCTTAGTTTTAGCCTAGCTCACATTACTTATGTTATATTATTTTACTAAACTAGTTTATACAATTTATAAAATTTTTGTAATAAACATTATTTAACTGCTAATACAAATCTTATACGTATTGGAAATTTATAATTATTATACCAACATATTATGAAATGTACGGCGTAGTCCGTTTAAAAACACACAGGCAAATTGTAAATTGCCTTGTCACTATGTAAAATGCCACAACATTTGATGGACAATTCGAACGCTGCTTACAAATTGCCGCGTCAAATTGAAGTATTCATACTTATTGTTTATCATCATAATCATCTCAGTCGTAGGCCGTTCACTGCTAGACATTGGCCTTCCCCATTGACTTCCATGAAGACCGGTTGAAAGCGACTCGCATCCAGCGCGTTCTTTATTAGGTCGTCTGTCCACCTTGTGGGTGGACGTCCTACGCTGCGCTTTCCGGTCTACTCCAGAACTTGCAGCCCCATCGGCCATCAGTTCTGCGTGCTATGTGCCCTGCCCACTGCCACTTCAACTTGCTAATCCGATGGGCTATGTCGGCTTGTTGTTTATAAAAGGTTTTAATTATTGTTATTTATTTCATGTTATCAGTTCAAATGTTGTTTTTTTGAGTACCTACTTGAATATTTAAAAGGAGCACATATTAATTTATTCTTATGTGTGGTAGGTACTGAGGTGGTAGCTAGCCAACCGAGTACTAGAAAGCACTCTACCACCATGCTTATAGTTCACGATGTTTTCCTTCACCAGCAGCTCAAGCTCATTGTTGGGGTTTGAACCCACGCCCTTCGGCGTGTGAACCGACCGCGCTAACCACTGAGCTATTGTCGTTACTAAAACTATCTATTTTAGTAGTGCCAGATTGTGACAGGACCATCTCCCAGGCAGGGAAGTCCATCAGTATCAATCAGTATGCATATGGCTGCACTTTGATCAAGTCTCGTTTGATCACACGACTCTATTTATAAATATCGTAAATAGCTCGGCCTGTTCTTATTTATTATTTGATTAGCGCCCGCCATAGCTGTAATTTATTTTGGCGACTTAATTACAAAACATTGAATTTTTATACTTATACAAAAGCTTTATTAGAATGTATTGTATAAAAAACATCCGTAAAAAATATCTAAATGTCTGTGAAAACCGTATCAAAATTTATTGCGTGGAAGAAGCTAGCAGAGAAACAGACAGAAGCGTAAAACGATTTTGTTATCACTACATGTTATAAAACAAAGTCGTCCGCCGCGTCTGTCTGTCTATTCGCGATAAACTTAAAAACTTCTGAACGAATTATCATGCGAGTTTCACCAATAGATAGAGTGATTCATATGGAAGGTTTAGGTATATAGTTTTGTGTAAAGTTAAAATATGATGATAAATAATTGGAATCAAGCCACCTGCTTGATCGAAGCGCTGCCCTTTGCCCAAACACAAACAAACACAAACACAAATACAAATAATAATAAATAACTAATGAATACAAATACGAATACGAATACAAATATTTTATTGATAACACCAATGTTACAAGTATTTTTTTTTTACAAATTGGCTTGCGTTTGTGCTCTAACTCACCTAATGTTGTTGGAAGATGCAATTACGATGTATCACGTTTGCTCAGAAGAAACCGATTCACACAGGTAATTAATAATGACCCTGTATGTTCTCGGTACTCTCGTTTCGTTGACAGAATGCAGACAGGCGCTGTTTTATATTACCAATTCCCGACTGATTCGTGCAATAAAATGCAATTGAATTTATTGATGCATTTACTTTACATCGGAAATAGTGGACTGCATACTGATCTCCCTCGACCGGTCGTGAAACTACTGAGTTATTTTTACCCGACTGCATAAAGGAGGCTAATAGCTATCGGTTTCGTATGTAAGTATTTAGTAATAGCAAAGTACTTGGAGCGCTTGGCCCCTAGTAAGTAGAACATGTTCCCTACTAGCGTTGGTTCACGCAGGGTTGGCACGAGCCCCCCCGTGGGTTCCCGCCTTGTCGTGGCGGGGGGGGCTGAGTAGCCGTGACTGGTGACCACGGTGAAACCAAGAGGAACCCGAGGAGGGGCTGCTTCTCCGGGCAGTCCCCCGGGCCTGGTAGAAGCGGCCAATGTAGGTTGCGGAGTTGTGTGGGCGGCATCGCAACTGAGGCGGGCTGCAGTGTCGTATGGGAGACGCTGCAGCTGAGGGCTGGAGGCCGCGGCGGGAGAGGACTGTCGGTGTGACGTTGCCGCTCTCCCTACCTTCCACGGCCTTGACAGGGCCGCCACTGTCTGATGGCGGACGCGGTGGGGCTGCAGGGGAAGAGGAGTACCGGTATGACGGTGCGCCGCTCTCCCTGTCCTCTGCAGCCGAGGTGGCAGGCGGCGGGGCCACTTAGCTGACCCGTCGCATGGGGCCACTGGCGTCTAGACATGGGGTCGTCTGGCGCCAGTAGCTACTTGGTCCCCGAGGTGGGTCGTGACTCGTTATGCACGATGTGTATATGGCGTGTCACGACGAGGGTGGATGGTCCGGAGACGGACGGAGGAGGGAAGGGCTCTTCACGTGTCCCTCTGATAAGCAGAGGGCACAGTGGAGGAGCCGAGTGGGAGGGGGCTGCGGGTTGGGAGGAGTGCCGGTCTGGCGATCCCCATCCCAGCGGCCAAAGTGGCAGGCGGCGGGGCCACTTATGACCCGTTGCACGGAGATCATGGGCGTTAGGACGTGGGGCCGTCCGACGCCCATTTGCTGGTTTGATCTCGGAGGTGGATAACGATGTGTCTGGTGTTCCGACACATCGTAATCGTTGCGAGGTGAGCTTGGGCTCCCTGAGGCGGGTCCGGAAGGACAAGCGCTGTCGAGGCCGCGGTAGAGTGCGAAAGCGTGCCCGCAGCCTCGACACAAAGCGCCGAGATGGAACACTCCAGGGTTTTTAGTGGGTAGGCCGTCATTAGGACGGAGAGTCCCACATAACCACCGTGCCCGCCCCAGGGCCGGTGGTATACATTAAGTATTTTCCCTGGAAAAAAAAAAAAAAAAAAAAAAAAGGGTTGGCACGAGGCGCGTGTAGGGATGTCGACATCGCATCCACGAACAAATCTTTGATCGATGTGCATATTTGATTTTATCTATAGATTTCTTACTTTTTTAATTCACATACGATATATATTTAGAAGACTGGAATAAGAAATCACAGTGCTGTCGAGACTAACCATAGAAAGATTAAAAGTATTTTGTAAGTCGCAAAATGCGTTAAATAGTGATAATGCCTTTTTACAGCAACTTATTTAGTACTAGCTGGACCTTGCGGTTTACCCGCGTGGTGATGTATGATGATGATGAAAAGTATCCTATGTTTTATGTTCCAGGGCCTTAAGTATCTACATGCAACATTCCATCCAGATCCGTTCAGCCGTTCTGGCGTGATTGAGTAACAAACATCCATCCATCCATCCAAACTTTCACATTATTTATAATATTAGTGGGATTTTATTAGATTATTAATTTTTTTGTTGACTGACATGTCCAAGAATTCTCAATGTTCCATTGGAATGTAAGTAAATAAACTATAATACAATTAATTTTGTGTCACTTACATTAACAATAACAACTCTCTTTATACGTAATCGGGTAAAAACAAATATAAAAGACAATAAAACTTTACGTATTCATTGATTTTTGTTTATCTGTCCTTCCGACCTTTTATGGGTTGTATCTTTTAAACTAATAGCATGTCATCTATCTGAGTTTATAACTCTCATCGCAGTATGAACTTTTCAGTCAAAATAACTTTATAAGTTTTGCTATTCGGATAACAAAAGGAGGGTTAACTGTTTGTGGTTTACAGAAGAAAGAGTTTCTATCTATTAGTCACATTTTGCCGTGGTGGTGCCGGCGTAAGAATAGTACCCCACCGTCTCTACCCGTGGTTGCCGCAAGAGTCGGCTAAGGGATATAATCCGGAAGATGGGCAGCAGCGTCTTCCTTGAACAATCACACCTAACTGCGCTCGCCAACCCGCGTGCCAAACATGGCGAGTATTGGCAAACCAGCATTTTGTGTGTATATTTCAATGGGTTCCTGGATGGTTTGAAAACGCAATTGGACCCGGTACGTGGTGCTGCTGTCGGTTTGTCATAACTGTTAGGCGATACGAAGTTCGATGGGTCAGCTAGTCACTATCATCACTATCATACATCAATATCACTACATAGTATAAAACAAAGTTGCTTTCTCTGTCCCTATATCCCTATGTATGCTTAAATCTTTAAAACAACGCAACGGATTTTGATGCGTTTTTTTTACATAGATAGAGTGATTGAAGAGGAAGGTTTATATGTATAATAACATCCATTAAATAGTGGAGAAATACTGTTATTTTGAGGTTTATACCCGTGCGAAGCCGGAGCGGGCCGCTAGTAGTATATAAAATAAGTAAAAATATTACATTGCAAATTAAAGTTAATAATGATGCAGATAATGTACTAAACGTTGAAAAAATAATTCAGTAGGTCTTGACTGTATTTATTGGATAAATTGTGATATTGATTTTCGAAAAGTTTTGAATAAAATGCATCATCATTAAACTATTATATAAATTAAGAAATTCAGGGTTAATTAGGAATTAAACGAATTAATCATAATTACTAATGATCATGATATAACAATAACAAAATTATTTATTATAAAAAATAAAAATTATTATTGTTTTTAGATAATAAATTTAGCAAAAAAAATATGTAGTCGTGGGACCCTGAACAGAGAGACAATCTGTGTTGGGTACGCCGTGCGAAACTTCGTTGCCGTAGTTGACATTTTCGACGGACAGATGATTAATTATTTTATACGGCGTGACGTCATTTAATTACGTTTATCACCGGGCCTTAATCGCGCACAAAATTTCTATGCATTTTTTTATGGCTGTCTGGCTAGGTGTTTGTCCACAGCTTACCTAATTAAGTGACGATGTGGTCGAAGATGGTGAATCACACCTAGCCTGGAATGGAACTGACTCTCAAGTGAGGCTGCCGGAACCGTTAGATGCTTGGCGGCAGATTTTTCAACTTGAGGGTGGGTAGCTAGCCAGCCGAGTACTAGAAAGTACCCTACCACCACGCTATGGTTTCCTCACGATGCTTTCCTTCACCGGCAGCTCAAGCTCATTGTTGGGGTTTGAACCCACGCCCTTCGGCATGCGAACCTACCGTGCTAACCACTGAGCCATTATCACTACAAAAATTAATAAACAAACGTTGGTCAAATGATTCCACGGGGCAACGCCTAGTGTCCTGTATTCTGTACTGTTCTTATTCCGATATCTGCTAGGCGCTCACGAAATGGCTATGCGACTACGAACCTTATTACACAGGCATACGATATTTGGTTGCGTAGCTATTTTCTGATTGCATAACCTCAGAGCATGGAGAATGGGAACCCAACCGCGCGACAGCATCACCTTCGCGACATCCTTTAATCACGTAATTACAGAATTTTTATTGGAAGACTTATTTGTTCAGTATTAATTGGTGTAAAAGGTGCAGCTTAAAATAGTCGTTGGAAAAAAAAAAACAATCTAAAATAGGCACTTTGTTTTCCTCTCACTAGCCCTTCACACCGGCAGATCAAGTTTGGATTTAAACACACGACCTCCAGCTAATAAACCGACCATAAACATACATTTGCCGTGGTGGTGCCGGCGTAAGAAGTGTACCCCACCCTCTCTACCCGTGGTTGCCGTAAGAGTTCCATTCCAGGCTAGGTGTGCTTTACCATCTTCGACCACACCGTCACTTAACATCAGGTGAGCGGTGGTCAAACACTTAGCCTAAAAAAAAAAGAGTCGGCTAAGGGATGTCATCCGGAAGATGAGCAGCAGCATCTTCCTTGAACAATCACACCTAACTGCGCTCGCCAACCCGCCTGCCAAGCGTGGCGAGTATTGGCAAAACCCCCCAGGAGGAGGCCTATACCCAGCAGTGGACGTCCTATGGCTGATGATGATGAAACTTATATTGCTACAAATTTTATTATTCACTACAGGGTTGACATGATATGTAAAATACTTCACACTGACAAAATACACAAAGTACAATGCCAATAATTAAGAAAATAAAAACGAGTAGCCTAATCAACAATAGTATGACTAGATTAATCAGCAAAAATCTCCAAATCTTGTTTCAAAGTATGCTCTATTTAAATTAAAATACAGACTAGTTTTCTAGGGCGAGCAAATCAATTAAAATGGGAGTGTTTAACTCAAGAACGGCAATGAATCTGTTGCGATGTGATAATTATAGTGTTTCCATGACTAGTAATCTATTCTCATTGAACTAAAGAGTGATATGATCTAAGATTGTTAAGTACTTCGTATCAAGTTGGTATGAGATCAGACGAGATTCCAGTTCAGGGTTTTAGAACAATTATGTTTTATCACTACATATTATAAAACAAAGTCGTCCGACGCGTCTTTCTGTTCGCGATGATCTAAAAACTACTGAACGGATTACCATGAGAATTTCACCAATAGATAGAGTGATTCATGAGGAAGGTTTAGGTATATAATTTGTCAACGTTTTGTGTAAATTGGTTGAAATATGATGATTGTTAGAAGTGTCGGAAAAAGTCAAGCCATCCGCGAGCTTTCATCGAAAACGCTGATTTTCCCTTTGAGAGCCCTTTGAGATAGATCAAAAGCCTTGTGTAATATGTAAACCCATGCGCAGCCGGGGCGGGCCGCTAATTATATATATTTTATATTTATATATCTATATAAAGTAACAAACTGACTTGATGACTGATTGATCGATCAACGCACAGCTGAAGCCGCTGTCTAGAAGCATAAAAATTTCCACAATGACGTAAGTGTGCACTAAGAAGGGTTTTTTTTGGAAATTCATCCCTAAAGGGTTAAAATAAGGGTGGAAAGTTTGTATGAAACTTGATGATCAAATTTGAAGTCAGAAATATAAATAATTATACATATATGTGCTCATGGTTCAAGACAAGAAAAAAAAAATTATGGTGTAAAATTGGGAATGAAAGTTTCTATAAAACTCCGTCTTTTTAGAGTTAAAAAAAAAGTGATACAGTACGCATGTAATTCGGTACTTAACGAATAAAACATCACAAATTATTGTTTTTTTTTTATGTCTGACAGGCTAGGTGTTTGGCCACAACTCACCTGATGTTAAGTGACGGTCTGGTCGAAGATGGTAAAGCACACCTAGCCTGGAATGAAACTGGCTCTCAAGTGAGGCTGCCGGAACACACCGTTAGATGCTTGGCGGCAGATTTTCAACTTGAGGGTGGTAGCTAGCCAGCCGAGTACTTTAAAGTACCCTACCACCACATGGTTTCTTCACGATGTTTTCCTTCACCGGCAGCTCAAGCTCATTGTTGGGGTTTGAACCCACGCCCTTCGACATGCGAACCTACTGCGCTAACCACTGAACCATCATCGCTACATATTTATGCGGGATCACTCGCGTTGAAGTGCACATGGCCTCGTCTTGCAGCGCACTGCACGTGTGAAGCAAGACGAGGCCGCGCGCGCGTTGTTCTCAGCTTTGTCTCCATGATGAAGGCCATCCGATGTGGCCCAAACTATAGTCGGAGTTTGCGATAAAATTAAACGTGAGTAATCCCGCATATGTAAAAAATGTGCCAAAACCACATCAGTTTCCAAAGTATCACTAATTTTATACATGAACAAGTTTTGGAAAAGAATCCAATGATATTTTCGCGTTCAAAAACTCTATATGTATATGTATCATAGATAATGCGCAGTATTAAATAAATAAATAAATATTGTAGGACACATTACACACAGCGCCATCTGACCCCAAACTAAGCAGAGCTTGTGTGATGGAAATCAGATAACTGATAGAATACATAAATACTTTTTTTTGTTGTAAATACATACTTATAATACATACAGAACACCCAGACACAGAACAAACATTTGTTAATACCAAACAAACATTTGTCCGTAGCGGGAATCGAATCCACGCCCTACAGCTCAGGCAGACATACTCCCAATGAGCCAACAGGGCTGTCAAATTCTATTCTCGGCTATTTCCTTTATTATGTATCCAGACTCCGAGGTCTCTTCTCATAGTGAGCAGGGTAAGGCCATAGTCCACCACGGTGGCCAAGTGCAAGTTGGCAAAGCTTTAAGACCTTTTTATTAAAGAATTCTCGGACATGTAATTTTCCTCACGATGTTTTCCTTTACAGTTTGAAGTCATCAGCAATACGAACATGACTTAAAAAACAGAGGACCGCCGTGAAATTCGAACCCAGGGCCTTCTGATTAGAAGCCGAACAGCCTCCCAACTAGGCTACCGAAACTCCTTTCCAGATCAATATTATAAAAACGTTTGTTACCTTTCCACGCCTAAATGGCTGATCTAATCTTACTATAATTTAACAAGGGGATATTTTATATCATGAGAAATTAACATAGGCTACTTTTTTGTATACATATGTCTACGTGGTGGTGGCGGCGTAAGAATTGTACCCCACCCTCTCTACCCGTGGTTGCCGTAAGAGTCGGCTAAGGGATGTAACCCGGAAGATCGCGAAGCAGCAGCGTCTTCCTTGAACAATCACACCTAACTGCGCTCGCCAACCCGCCTGCCAAGCGTGGCGAGTATTAGCAAAACCCCCCAGAAGGAGGCCTATGTCCAGCAGTGGACTTTCTATGGCTGATGATGTGTGATGTGATGATGTCTACGTGAGCGTAACCGCGGGCAACAGCTTCTTATAAATAAACAAATGTATACATTGATATAAACCTAATTATGTCAATCAGACTCAAACTACACTCCTCCCCCCATCTCCCCGACACGACGAACTTTAACCAAACGTACCCAATACCTACTGTAGCGACATTGTCGTGCTTAACTGCCTATGTTGTTGTGTTAAGAAACAGCCTGATGTGATATCATGACTATTCTCTCTTAACTACCGTCCCAGATCTTTAATAAATTTCTTTGCTTCCTACAGCCCAGCAGTCTCCGGAACAAACTGCACAAAATCGAACGTCAATACCCGTCAATATTAACCACGTTTGTCCTTCTACCAGCCGCCACAACATACTTCATCATCATCGTCATCCTATCGTCCACTTCTGGATATAGGCACAATACACTTTCCGATTGTCGACTTTTCGCTTCGACACATCGCCAGCTATGTACATCGTCACTTCATTGACGTCTTAAACTTTATTTTATGAAACCAATTTTATTTTTTTTGTCTTTTTATGCAGTAGGTACCTAGTTGATTTATAATACGTATTCAAACTTTTTATGGCGATGACGTCATAAAGTTGTTTGAATATATGTAGGTACCCTTGGCATATCTATACACAGCATAAGTTATTTTTTTATGGTTGATAGTTTACGTGTTTGATCACAGCTCACCTGATCTTAAGTGACGGTATGGTTTAAGATGGTAAAGCACACCTAGCCTGGAATGGAACTGGCTTTCAAGGGTGGCTGTCGGAACACACCGCTAGATGCTTAGCGGTAGCTAGACAGCCTAGTACTAGAAAGTACCCTACCACCATGCTATGGTTTCCTCACGATGCTTTCCTTCACCGGCAGCTCAAGCTCATTGTTGAAGTTTGAACCCACGCTCTTCGGCATGCGAACCGGCCGAACCACTGAGCTATCATCGCCACAAAAGCTACTAAGTAGATTCGCTTAGTAATATTGAATAGGTTCCCTTAAGGTAAGAAGGTCTAAATATCCTTCCGTGAAGGAACAGACAGGTAACAATCCTGTAATAATTTAACTATACAGATTTTTTTTTTAAATGTTTAATTAAAAATGATATCTACCTTTATCTACTAATAGAATAAACATCAGCGAATATTTCACTTTACACATTGAAACTAAAAAGTAAATTTGTAACAAACACATTTAAAATAAAATATTGTACAAACAATCGGTGCTGCCAATAAGCTAAATATTTACTTCTTGTGTAAGACCTAAATCTAGAATCTAGTTTCTAGCAGTGTTTCTAGGCAATGCAAATACAAAGTGTATATTTGTTTTATAAACAGGGAGAAATATCCGTTTCCTAATGAATGTGATTTACTTTTAGAAACATCTAAAAATACGGTCTAACGCGGAATGGTAGCACTAAGCAGAAAAGAATTGAATGTATTCGACTTTGTGAAGAAGTGGCAGTGGGCAGGGCACATAGCACGCAGAACCGATGGCCGATGGGGCTGAAAAGTTCTGGAGTGGAGACCACGGACCGGCAAG
This sequence comes from Biston stratarius, assembly GCA_950106695.1. Taxonomy (NCBI): domain Eukaryota; kingdom Metazoa; phylum Arthropoda; class Insecta; order Lepidoptera; family Geometridae; genus Biston; species Biston stratarius. The sequence continues at coordinate 8,475,939 of OX467116.1, read as the reverse complement.
CGCAGCGTAGGATGTCCACCTACAGGGTAATAATTAAGAAACCAATTAGGACACCTTATTACCTATAAATCTTTCTAAAAAGAGTTTCGGCGGGAACACGGAAAGAGTCGTGTCGACCCATTGTATTTTTTTCCAAAACTAGTGTTTTCTCGAGTGTTTATGTGTAAAAATAGTGGCGTTTTATTCATAAAGTGCCGAATTACAAGCGCGAGTGTGGGGAAAGTGATATAGGTACATGACTTTTCGTAATGCTTCCAAAACTCCATCGAAGCTTATAGTAGTGTCGCCACTACTTTACTAAGGCATGACTAGATTGGACTTGACCAAAACTGGACTTTGACTGTAAAGATAAATAAGCTGAAAAATTAAGACTGCACACAAATTACAGAAACATTGAAACTGGGAGAATGCACAAAGTGTGATGCCAAGAAGAAAGAAATAAAAAAATACGTATTGACCTACATTGAAAGGTATGGACGGCATTGACCTTCGCATCAGAAATCTGCCACAAACTTATCTTTTGAGTTGGATGATCCCTCATCTAACAAGATAATATACTAAATGATTTTGTCAACAAATCTGAAAGTCGTGTAATATTGCAGTTTTATCGTTTTGCCAACTGCACAGTTATGTCGGTGGGCCCGTAAGAAAAATTTGCATGGTGGCACAGTTCCAAATATTTTATCGCTAAATCATTTTAAAAGTGTTTTTGCTAAAAATAAATATATTTATTTGTAGAATTGTAGTCATAAAAAATCACATAAATATAGTTTACGTTCATTGATGTTCCAAAAGCTTTGATAAAATTAAAGAACATGAATTGAATATTTTAAACTTCCTGCTAAATTCTCTTCTGGCGCTTATGTTTGTTGTTCTGTCTGCTTTATCATATCAGCAGTATATTCTCCTCTATGTCTTCTTACCTGTCTTTCTGTCCAACCTTTAATTCATCATAAAATTTGGTGATAGCGATGCCTGACCGAAACATGTTTAAAGTAAAGCAACTTGCAACTCGGTCGCTTTTTGGATGGGTGACCTAATTCACATACATACAATGTTTTACAGCGCTTAAATAAAACAACTTACGTAACTTATCCTAATTAAAGCCTAGGCACATAAAACATCCGACCAGTACATAACAATAAATTTAAGTCAATGTTATCTTAGGTCATTCGATAACATCCACAAAACTCTCCAATGAGATCAGTTACTGTGTCCTCTTCAACTGCCGCACACAAAATGGCACAAATTAGTATATTTATATTTATCACTTTAGTTGCCTTGATATCAGGGCAGTGCACCGACGAAAGGGCTCGACAGTTTTTTAAGCGATCAATTTACGACTTCTCTGTGCAACTATCGTCAAGGATCAGTCTGGAAACGGATGGACACTTCATAGCTTCAGGACTGTCGCCATGGACTCTAATATCAGTTCTATCTTTGGGTGCAACAGAAGATACTCTAGTAGAAATAACAAGGGTCCTAAGAATGCATCCTCATCAATGCTTCAACAACAAATACTTCGAAATAGCTCGACAGTTGACTTCGATGACCACTGACACGATTTTAGAAAGAAGCGCAGCCATGTTCGTGGACCAAAGGCTGGATGTAAAGGAAGATTTTCAATTGGATGTCCAAAGAGCTGGAATTTGTGATATTAAATTGTTGGCTTTTGAAGAGTACGCATCCACTGCAGCTTATATTAATGATTACGTCAGCAAAGCTACGCACGAAGCTATCGATGAAATTGTAACAGCCTCAGATGTGCAAGGAGCTTACATCATAATGATAGATGCTCTATACTTTAAAGGAGCTTGGAAACTACCATTCCCGTTCGCTGATACGGAAATCAGTGCTTTCTACAACCATAAAGGCGACCAAATCGGAGATGTCAACCTTATGTTCGTGAGTGGGATATTCAATATCACATCATCAAAGCTAATCCAAGCTCAGGTATTAGAACTGCCTTACGGAGACCAAAATAGATACTCTATGCTGCTGTTTTTACCGAAGAAAGGCGTTACTATTACAACTGTAATAGAGAACCTAAAAACCATTAGCTTAAGGACTATATTCTCGATGTTCCAAAAACGTGGAGAGTCAACGGTTAACGTCCAAATCCCAAGGTTTAAAATTACGTCAGACATCAACAATCTGAAAGAGTTGCTAATCGATATGGGTTTGCAAAAGATGTTTGATTCTGGCGCAGCTAAGTTTGAAGAATTGGCTTCTTTTAATGTTTACGTGTCAAATTTTATCCAGAAAGCCGATATAGAAGTAACAGAAGATGGTACAGAAGCAGCAGCTGTGGACGAAGCAGTTTTAGAAGCGAGAATGCTACCAGAACAGTTCATTGCCAACAAACCGTTTTTATTTATGATTATTGATAAAGAAACTGAAGCCCCATTGTTTATAGGAGCATATTCAAAGCCACAAGTCTTTTAATTTCAGTAGATTACGTCTATTTTACTGTCAATAAATACATTATTACGAATAATTCAGACGTTTATATTGGTCGAAATTTATCGTGATCATTTAAAAAAAAAAATCGTTTGAAGCTTCTAGTGTGTCAATCAATTTAATTGATTTGTACTAACTTATTGTTTTTATGGACTTTTTGTGACTCTTTGGAAGCCGTTTCCACTCCATGCCAATCAGCTATGACCTTAACCTCGTATTAGTTTATTCATAGATTTGTTAGCCCGTCTTAAAACTAAAATGACATCACGCATAGTAACGCTAAAATTTAAATATAGACAAAAGTTAGAATAACCAGCTGGATACTGAATGTGTCTACTGTAAATGCCCTGTTAGTTTGTTTGTACGAAATTTTATTGTTCGCTTGAATGAAGTTTCGCTTATGATATTCCAATTTTATTTAGTCTTTAGTTTAAAATAGGTAGGTACGCTATAATTTATCTTTTTTGGAATAGTAACTTAATATTACATTTAGGTTCCCTTGCAATCTTTTTATCCACCAAAAGCCAATCGATATTTGAACAAAATGTCCTTTTTCATATGCCACGATTATTGTTTTCAACATTCTCTTTTACTCCATAAAAAGGTCAATTCTGATGCATAAGTACCTACTTCATAAATAAATGTTATCAATTTGAACTTTATTTCTTTATGTACGAGTTTGTAAATTGACACCGATTACTTCGCCCTTTGGGGAACGATTACCGTGTTTTTTTAATTCGGTATGTAAAGTTTTTTTTTTGGTATTTATTTTATATTTTTTTTCTGATAGTAAACTTTATTTCATGAAACTAATTTGAATATTTTGGCTTTTTATGCGGTAGTTGATTTTTAATACGTTTTCAAACTTTTGATAGCGATGACGTCATAAGGTTGGCTGAATATCCATAGTAGGCCTTTGCCATGTAAAACAAAAAAGAATATTTTGACACATTTGATTGACTTTGACAACTGACATGAAGTAAAGAATTTTGTTTACCAAAGCTTCTTAATGTTGCTAATCTATTACTTTTTTGTATGGATTATTACGCTATTACGCCGCTGGCAAATCTATTAAGATTTTAAAAAATAGATGGATCTATTACAGCTGTTTTGCAGAAACATTAGAACTGACAGAATGCACAGAGTATGATGCCAAAAAGAAAAAGGACAAACCCAATGAACTTTTTTTTTTACGCGATTTGGCAATGCACGGGTGTTATATTTACCTATTTTGGTATTTTATAAGTGAAGTAACGAAATTATAGTATTTTTCCGTACTATCCTTAGATATGGATAGTATCTAGTACGGAGCATGAAATAGTTGTACAAATACTGTAATTATAGTACGAAATCCAACGCTGCGTTGACTTGACATTGACAGTTTTTGTTTAGGTTCGCCATTCCTTTTGCACAGCGAACTACATGACGTCATTATGGGACTCATTGAAAGTCAAGTTTATCTTGTGTATTTTATTGAAATATACCCCATCTCATAGTTTAGAGAGTTTTAAACGTCAAAATAATGTACAGGAATGTAATACAGTAGAATCCGGCTATAACGACGGCCAAGGGACCGATGATATTACGTCGTACTAACCGGAAGTCATACTAAACGAACTAACAATTTTTATTTTATTTTTTATTAAAATAATCACATGCGTAACGTACATACATATTTAGATATTGATATTTATTTGACCAACAGAGAAAAAAAAACATTTGAATCAAAATATTTATTGCATAATGTGCACGTCCATAAAGAAATGTCTAGTAAAAAAAATCTGTAATTTTTTATTATTTTTAGTTTTCATTTCTATAGTAAGAAGTACGGACTGCATTATGCAAAGCATAAGCAAGGAGGGTGGCGCGGGGCTGAGATAGCTTCTTACCTACGATATATTTGTAAACACGTCAACGCTTATCGTCGTTGTAACCGGTCAATTTTGTGTGAAATTCCGTCGTTAAAAGCGGTCGGTCGTTGTAAGCGGAGTCGTAATAAACGGATGTACGTTCATAGTGGCTCATATTAAAACCAAACACATGTCTATACTTACGTCGCTAAAAACGGTTGGTTGTTATATGCGAAGTCGTACTAAACGGATTCTACTGTATTTCGAAATGGTTTTGGAATCAGCAAAGTATTTTTTTTCTTTACATACCGAATTGTATCATTATGTGTGATATGGTATCTGTTTTTTTCTAACTTTTTTAAAAATAAAATAAGCTTGCGTTTTACCGACATCTCGCCTGATGATAAGCGAAGATGCGGTCTACGGTGGAGCACGCTCGCCTTGAAGAAACCGGTTCACTTGCGACTTGAAGGCACTCAGATTGCATTTATCGAAAAACACAGCAAATAATCAATTTCAATAAGTACTTGGCTATAGTTTTCGTGCTTTTTATTATGTAAGTAGATAGCATGTAAATTTATGAATTCCTTCGTATATTCTTGTTTTTTTTCATTGTTATAATTTTTTTGTAGTGATTTGCTGTGCATTTTTTATGATTTATTGAAGTCGGTTTCTTCCACAGATACCTTACAATTTATTGCTTTTGTTAAGTCTGCGACATGCACTTTTCAATCACGATTACATGTCATGTAGGTTAGGTACTTACTTATTTTCATCAAATTGGGCTTAGATTCATCACGAATACAAAAACTAGTTCTACAGACTTTAAACCCTTTAATATGCAAGCTTTGTTTTATGCGACCTTTATTTTCTTGATTTATATGGTGCCATTACAATTTTATCGTTCTTGGCTGTAGATGTTAGTCCTCAGATGTAAACACTTAAGCTGGTAATAGACGGTTTGGCTAACCAAGGTAACCTTTGTTATTACTTACCATAAAAATATAGTCAGCGGTAAAGCTATAGGTAAATAAACTAAACAGGTTTTAATCTCCGACTGATTAGGACAATTTTAATATTTGCAAATACCGATATCTACAAATATTGTACTGGTAAAATAATTTCTTTACAATTTGTGTCTATTTTTTTTAAAGTACTTATCGTAGGGCATTATACACAACGCCATCTGACCCCAAAAAAACAAATCTTGTTTTTTAGAAATGAGATAACTGATAGAATACATAAACACTTCTCCAGGCTCAAGATTTGGTAGTCTGACTCTATGTATTTCCACTTGGATCAATATACGTAGATCGAAGTTTCATCACATTAAAGTGCCGAATTACGGATACGAGATCCGTAATTCGGCATTTTTTATTTAAATATATTTTTGTTATTACTTTTTAAATTAACCAGTGCTGTTAAGGAAAAATATATATTTTTACATAAAATCGAAAAACAATTTTGGATTTTTACCGCGTTCTCACCAAATATCCACGCAAAACTTTTTCAAGTTGGCGCCATAACCGTATTAACTATATTTCTTCTCCTTTCCCTAAACCCTATAGCATAACAGACTGTATATTTGCTAGTATTCAAATTTCATAAATTCTAGTTTCCGAACAGTTGCTATCCAGCAATCCAGCCCTCAACTCTCAGATGAAACTCTACACTACTGTAAGTTTTTTCTGAGCCTCAAACCAATTGCAAAAAAAGAACTCAATTGCAATTGTCAGCTTAGTTGTTATTTGTCATTGTCAGTTAAAGAGAACAGTCTTTCGATGAACGAGAAAACAAATTGAATTTGTTTACCATAAAATCAAGATAGATAAAATTAAGATAATATAAATACCTACAAAAAGAAAATTTAATTCTGAGTTCCCACGTTAAAACGTTGTCTTGAACAGATTTCTCATTTTTAATCGGACGAGTAACGAGCTCGGTGCAAGTCTTAGAAACAGTTTGTGATTTCTTGTGCGAACTTATCTGTGTTTTATCTTTTTAGACTTTGCCTAGTGGAATATTGTCTTCAAATAATTAACGATGGAATCGCATCAAAAGCGACAAATTGTTGTCCAAAGACCGTAAGTATTCAATGAAGTACAAAGATTTTTAAGTAAAAAAGTTAGAATAAGTATAATTTTTTAACACAAGTTAAATTTGAGAAAGCGTCTCTTGGAATTAATTACATACACATTAAGCTACTAAACATAAATAAATTAGGAAGTCACATTCCATCACATCAAGTCACATTCACAGTCACAGGAAGTCACATTGTACATTTTTTTTAAAGTATTGTATGTAAGTGCTAAGTTCTTTCCCAAATAAAATTTGTGATGATATTATATGAACATCAATTAATCCTTATTGATTCTAAAAGATATACTATATTTATAGGGTGTCTGCAGAAATATCTAACAAGTACCAACTATCGAAAGAACAGTTGAATTTCTACAAGGATAACGGCTTCTTGGTCATCAAGCAACTTATCGATTTTAGTTCTCTCTATAGTTACAAGTAAGTTTCTTTTTGTTAAGTAGGACTATCATCTAAACCAGCCTTTCCCAAAGTGGGCGATAACGCCCCCTTGTGGGTGCTGCAGGTCTAAAGGGGTAAGGGACCCAGAAAAAAAATGGGTGCGTTGTGTAGAGGCTTGGGGGGTGATTTGTAATTTCATTTAGCTAGGAGGCCTCTTAGACACCGACTGCATGAGCACTGCACTGATTTTGATTTTGATTTTGAATTATTTGTTCTCAAAGTGGGCAGTAGACAAAATAAGTTTGGGAACCCCTGATCTAAACTGTCTGGGTCTATCTGTTGGATTAATTCATTGCGGTGAGCAACTGGGCCTAATCCATGTGGAATTAATAAAAGCGAGAAGGCAGACTGTAAAATTCGTTTTAATTTTACTGAACTTGAAGACCATCTTTTTCAGACACGAGTAATGACAATATAAACGAAAAAACAAATAACACAAAATAAATTTGAAATAGGAATACATCATAATAAAGAGTTTACATGGCAATGCACATTTATCCTCTTTCAACACTATCAGCCCTTAACATTCCAACGTACATATATAATATATATCTGAGATAATATACATATGTATTGCCACTAGATTCACATACACTAGGTAATTTGTTCTCTGGACATACACAGTATTTTTTTATAATGATTCCCTTCTCTGAAAAGCCACTGATATAAGTTTTTAAGTCCATATATGTAAATTCCTGAAAAACTTATTAGCAAGAGCCTGGTACTGAACCAACAATAACACAAATTCTAATTCTTTATTGGTAACATCTTTATTACATGTCATGTTCAATATATATAAGTAAATTAAAGTACCTAAATCATTCCTAACTATGGAACACCTATTACACTCTCACCCCACCTATGTTTTTTTTTTCTGTTGATATAATAGAGAAATAATATAATTTTTAAATTAATTATACACTATTGCATGTTCATACTGAACGTAAGCTGTTGATCTTTTTTAAACTTGAGACCTTAAGAGTGTGCGATCGGAGCCACGGGCACAGTTCATTATACATCACAGATATTGCTTTGCAGGTGTCATACCTTTAGTACCTTGACATAGTCACTTAAACACTTAATAGCACTTGAAGTGAAATGGCTTTTAACTCTCCAGAATAAGGTGCTTTGTTAGATAAAGATAAAGATACCGACGCGGCGGGCGCACAGAAAGTGTCGGATCATAATACTTCGACATTGAAATTTGAATTTGGGATTTAGAATTAGCACAGAAACATAAAAATTATATAGCGTTTTTTTGTTGACAAAAGTGGGGGGGATGGGGAGTGTTGTCGAAAAACTTTCGCACCCCCGCGCCTAATATGCTTAAGACGGCTGTATGTACTATTTCAAAACTTATGCCCATAGCAAAAGTTGTTGATATTGCTAAATACACATACAAACCCCCTTTTCCGCTAAACACACCCTATACTTATAACCCTATACTAGTATTCTCAAAACATTTTGCAAATTTCCTCTCGATATTTTACTGCACTGAAACTCTTTTTTAGGGTTCCGTACCCAAAGGATAACCTATTACTAAGACTCCGCTGTCCGTCCGTCTGTCACCAGTCTGTATCTCATGAACCGTGATAGTTAGACAGTTGAAATTTTCACAGATGATGTATTTCTGTTGCCACTATAACAACTAATACTAAAAAATATAATAAAATAAATTTTGAAGGGGGCTCCCATACAACAAACTTTTTTTTTGCCGTTTTATATATAGATAATTGTACGGAACCCTTCGTGCGCGAGTCCAACTCACACGTGGCCGGGTTTTTTGAATGTCCTTGCGTTTGATCGCCATCTCACCTGATGTTAAGTGAAGATGCGATCTACGATGGAGCACGCTTACCTAGAAGACACCGATTCACTCTCGACTTGAAGACACCTATATTGTATTAGCAATCAATTATTATTATTATTATTATTATTATTATTTTATTTGTAATATAACAATACGACCTCACATCACATCACACACACACACACACATCACATCATCAGCCATAGGACGTCCACTGCTGGACATAGGCCTCCTCCTGGGGGGGGCTTTGCCAATACTCGCCACGCTTGGCAGGCGTGTTGGCGAGCGCAGTTAGGTGTGATTGTTCAAGGAAGACGCTGCTGCCCATCTTCCGGAATACATCCCTTAGCCGACTCTTACGGTAACCACGGGTAGAGAGGGTGGGGTATTCTTACGCCGGCACCACCACGGCAATACGACCTGCATGGACCGAACCCACAACCTCCCGATTCCTGATTGCCAAGCGCACCTCCTAAATACACTACAATAAGCTACTAATATCTACTGAATTCCAGGCAACGTTTCCAGCAGATTGCCAAAGGCATCGTATCGAAGGGCGCCATGACTGTGATGAAGGAACCCTCACTCGTCGGCAAGAATATGAACCCTGAGGACTATATCAATAAGGTATAATTTCAACTAGGTACACGGATTTATTTAGCTTTTAGCCGCGGCTTTGCTAGCGTGGCTCATTCGAAAGTGTCATTTATAAACAAGCCTTTGTAAATTTGTATTCAGTGCTCATTTTTAGGGTTCCTTACCAAAGGGTAAAAACGGGACCCTATTACTAAGACTTCGCTGTCTATCTGTCCAGCCATCTGTCTGTCACCAGGCTGTATTACAAGAATTGCGATAGGTACACAGTTGAAATTTTCACAAATTATGTAGGTATTTCTGTTGCCGCTATAACAACAAATACAAAAAACAAAATAAAACAATTAAGGGGGCCATACAACAAACGCGATTTTTTGCCTTTTTCATAGATAATGGTACGGAACCCTTCGTGCGCGAGTCCGACTCGCACTTGTTTGTATTCTAATGTGTTTGATTTAATCTTTTTAAAGACAAGTTGGCTATTATATTCAAATGAATCCCACTAATATTATAAATGTGAAAGTTTGAGTGGCTTGACTACAGTTCCCTGGTGTCAAGTGACGGTGTGGTCGAAGATCATATTACAAACCTAGCCTGGAATGGAACTGCTCCTCAAGTGAGGCTATCGGTTTGGCGACAGATTTTCAACTTTGATAGTAACTTGGTAGCTAGCCAGCCGAGTACTAGAGAGTACCCTACCACCATGCTATGGTTTTCTCACGATGTTTTCCTTCACCGGCACCTCAAGCTTGTTCACTTCTCACCCATGAGATGGGCCTATTAAATATTAACTAATTAGTATTAGAGTGGCCTAACTTAGTTTTTAGGGTTCCGTACCCAAAGGGTAAAACGGGACCCTATTACTGAGACTCCGCTGTCCGTCCGTCTGTCTGTCTGTCCGTCTGTCACCAGGCCGTATCTCATGAACAGTGATAGACAGTTGAAATTTTCACAGATGATGTATTTCTGTTGCCGCTATAACAACAAATACTAAAAAACAGAATAAAATGAATATTTAAGGGGGCTCCCATACAACATACGTGTTTTTTTTTTTGCGGTTTTTATAGATAATGGTACGGAACCCTTCGTGCGCGAGTCCAACTCGTACTAGGCCGGTTTTTTATGTTTTCATTATGTGTAGCATTTGATTCATTATTCATTTGTTTATTTGTATTAGATTTTTTTTGTTAAATAATCGATTGATTTGTTAAATTGCTTACAATATGTTTCGGTAATTTTAGTACTTTAAAATAATTCCTTAATGCGTTTTAAGAAACACCTGACGCCATCTAGTTTTTAACTATTAATGTAATATCTGCTCAGTGTAACTATATATTACCTCCTACATATTCCGAAATCATGAACATCGGAATGTAGCAGAGATATCCGGTCAAACATACACACACTCACTCACATACACACACATCTTGTATTTTACTCAGATAAATATTAAATTATATTTTACAACAAAGGTGGGAATCACTGAACTTCACGGCACGGTTTTTCCTAGTTTGACATTCAGGGTCCACGGCGAGAAATTAGTTGGTTAGGTTAGGTAGTTAAAAGCCTTGGCTATGCTTATAAAACTGTTTTGTAATAGTTTAAGTTATAAACAAGTTTAATTAATACCTACTAACTTCGCTGTATTAATATTTCTTTGGCCAAATAAATCATTATTATTATGCATTAACCTTACAGACAGAATTATGCGAAACAGAAATACTAAACTGAAAAAAGCTTATTGTAAACATTACTATGAGGAATTATTACATCATTGTAGTGGGAATTCCACGAGTTAGATCACGAGCCCGACTCGCACTTGACCATTTTTATTGCAGGGTTATGCGGAACGATAGTACTAAAACTAACCCTAAAAACGGTCATTATACTCAAGAATATAAACAATTAACCAACAAAACCCAAAATAACTCAACTGAGATCAATGACATTTTACTATGGTTTCATAATAAAAATTGTTCATGTGACGAGCATAACCGTTCTGCGCGACCCCATATTAAAATATAAACATATTTCTTGGACCCGCATTGCTTCTCCCCTCCCTATCCCCTATTATTATTATTTTTGTAGGGATGATATCAGAATCAGAATCATTTATTGGCCATAAATAACAACGATCGTTACAGGCAAGTCAATATAACAATAAATAATCGTTTTAAAATTAAAATTAAATTTCAGCTAAGTTAACAAACGAAATAATATTTTCATCGTATTTTAAAATAAGTAGCAGGTAATTAATTCACTGTGTTTCTATATACAAAAATGTGTTTTCTGAGATATTCGTTGACATATATTCATTTAAACAGTAAAATGGATTGCTTTCAAAGAAATGTTTGAGTGTTTGTTTAAATGTTTTAAAATTCAAATCGGTAATACAAAGAGGTAATTATTGTACGTAAGTATTTTGGCATGAAGGCCCTGTTTCTTAACTTTAACTAACCTAGTCCATGGGGTGAACAATTTTTCCTTATTTCTTAAGTTATGCTGATGTTTATTTTTATTTTTTGGCAAATTAGCCGCATGAATGTCTAACAAGCTATTATCAACATACAAGGATATTATTGTCATTATTTTGTTATTTTTAAAGTATTTCTTTGCCGAATTACGTTTCTTTAAGTCTTCAATTATTCTAATTGCTCTCTTTTGACATCTTAACACTTTTTTATTTTAGTAGCATTACCCCAAATTGTAACTGCATATCTTAAAAGGGAATGTATATATGCATAATACACGGAAATAAGAGTTTCTTTATATTATAACGGTTTAAGTTTAAACAGCGCATAATTTCCACTGGCCATTTTTTTACATATTTTATCAATGTGAGCAGAGTGACTAATAGTGTTGGTAACTGGACTAATAGTATCAATGGTATATCCTCAAAATATATTTTCTTCACTAGTTGAGTTTCCATAAATACCTAGTTTTGATTGATATTGCAATACAATACTTTTGTTTGGGTTGAGAATTATACCATTACTATCAAACCATTCTTTAAGCAAGTCTATTGCACTATTTATTTTTACCTCCAAATTTTATTTATCTTTATCCCTAATACCAACATGTGTATCATCTGCAAAAAGACTTAATTGTGCCCATTCCGGCATGGCACTTCCTAGATCATTTATGTAGATTAAAAACAATAAAGGACCCAATATTGATCCCTGTGGCACTCCTATTGACACTTTACCCGATATCGAAGATAGCTCAGTGGTTAGCGCGGTCGGTTCGCATGCCGAAGGGCATGGGTTCAAACCCCAACAATGAGCTTGAGCTGCCGGTGAAGGAAAACATCGTGAGGAAACCATAGCGTGGTGGTAGGGTACTTTCTAGTACTCGGCTGGCTAGCTACCACCCTCAAGTTGAAAATCTGCCGCCAAGCATCTAACGGTGTGTACCGGCAGCCTCACTTGAGAGCCAGTTCCAGTCCAGGCTAGGTGTGCTTTACCATCTTCGACCACACCGTCACTTAACATCAGGTGAGTTGTGGTCAAACACATAGCCTGTCAGCCATAAAAAAAAATATATATATATTATTTCCAGATCCAAGAGCTACTATATGACGACGTATTTATCCAATACGCGCTACACCCACAAATGTACGACGTTATAACGCAGCTGATCGGAGACGACGTCACCGCCATACATAGCATGTTCATAAACAAACCGCCCGGCACCGGCAGGCATCCCCCACATCAGGTAACTACTGACCAAACGGAGAAAAGCGTAAGAACTGACAAACTTACTGACCGAACAGAGTGAAGCGTAAGAACTGATAGACGGATAAAGTTAGTGACCGTAAGGCTTTTTTTTTTTAATGTTACATCAGTTTCCAAAGTATCACTAATTTTATACATGAACAAGTTTTGGAAAAGAATCCAATGATATTTTCGCGTTCAAAAACTCTATATGTATATGTATCATAGATAATGCGCAGTATTAAATAAATAAATAAATATTGTAGGACACATTACACACAGCGCCATCTGACCCCAAACTAAGCAGAGCTTGTGTGATGGAAGTCAGATAACTGATAGCATACATAAATACTTTTTTTTTTGTAAATACATTTTTATATCACATACAGAACACCCAGACACAGAACAAACATTTTGTTTATACCAAAAAATGTTTGTCCTTGGCGGGTATCGAACCCACGCCCTACAGCTCAGGTAGACATACTCCGAATGAGCCAACAGGGCTGTCTAAAAATTGACAAAGCGACAAAGTTATTGACTAAATAGAGCTCAGCGTCAAGAATAACAAACTTACTAACAGAACAGAACGAAATGTTAAGACTGATAAAGCGACTTTACTGACCGAACGGAGCATAACGTAAAGACGAACGGAATAACAAAATCAGAACTGACAATAAGTGACAAAAATGTTTACCGAACGGAGCGAAACCTAAGTACTGATAAACTTATTGACCTAACAGAGCGAAGCGTAAGGACTGACAAACCGACAAAACTGATCAAAATGGAGTCAGTCAACGGAACAGAGTCGCATGAAACAGCATGTTTTTCTAAGAAAATATGCAATGAGTTACCTAAAAATTGCGAAGGAAGCTATAAATAAAAATAAATGAAATCCTTAGCATGTATAGAAATAGATTAAAAAAGAAAAGTATTTATACATAAATATTATGAAACCTAAACAGATGTACCATTGTAGTGTTAGATAATCGACAGACTTTTACAACACAAACAAATATTTCAAATCGGATAGAAAACAGGTTTTCTATCTGTTCATTATTAAAAAATAAAATGTTTTCACGAAGTCTGTTACTATAGGATCATGTTTCTTTTTCACGCTGTAACTGTTTGGTGTATTTAAGTGAAATTCGGAATGAAGATAGGCTTTTTATCCGTGATACATTTTGAGTGGGTTCAATTCCCACTGGGACAAACATTTCTGTGACGATAAATGTTTTCTGTATGTATTAACAAAAACAAAATATATAAGTATTCTATCAGTTATCTACGAGTTGTGTGACCATCCCTGGTTATAGGGATTTAAAACCTATTTTTTTTAATCTTTAGGATCTATACTATTTCCCGTACCGTCCGGCTGACAAAATCATCGCTTCTTGGACAGCTGTGGATGACGTCACCAATGAAAACGGGTGCCTGTACGTTGTACCAGGCTCCCATAAAAAGGGGGTCATATATGAACATGGCAACCTTAAAGTAAGTAACACTTAAATCACTACTACTTTACGAAGGCATGGAGTGGACTTAATTGTGACTTTGATTGTTATTAAACTGCATCCGTTTGACATGAATTGCAAAAATCAAAGTGCTTAAACATTACGCATTAAAGACTTTGTATACAGTTGCCTATGAATTATAAAAAAAAAAACTTATTTACACTAAAGTGGAAAAATTATCGTCGCTGCATCGTACTATCTATTCAAAACTTATGTATACACACAAACTAGTACTTTAACCCTAAGGTTAAGATTAATTTGACTAACTTTTCTCTTCCTATATTATAAAAAAATATTTTAATTCAAAGTTGACAAAGGTCTTGGATGTCAGTGTCAGAGGAACGTAATATAAAAAAAACTTATGTTTTATATAATGTTTATGTTTTAATCATAATCATGCCGAATTATATCGTGAATGTATGTATTTATGACATTCTGTGTTGTGTGTTTTATTACACGAGTGTTGGCAAATACACGATGATAGCCTAGAAAATATGGAAGAATACACAAAGTGCGATGCCAAAAATAAAGAAAAAAGTGTTATTTTACGCAATTCATGTTTTCTAGAATGCTCTTGCGGTTTCATCGGTTAAACGTTCTCTTAGTAACATGCCAAAAAAACGTGTACCTACAACAAAAAAAAACATGTTTTTCAACGTCAGATTGCAATCGCAAGTCTACGTGATTAACATAATAAAATTATTAAATTAATCATTTCCAATAAAAAAAAAATTAATGACGTACTCCCAAACAATAAATTTTTTTGTAATCACCCAGATTACCTATATCTAAAAGATAAGTCATATACTTAGAAGAAATAAATAAGTCATGAATTAAAATGTAAGTAATTATCGTCATCGGCTTAAGAACCATTTTTTATTATTACACTAATACTGAAAATACGATAGTTTGTATGTTTTATGATGTTGAATATACCGTAGCTGGCACCACTGTTTTACTAGGGCACTGGACTTCACTGTAACATATGATTTTTATTGTAACTAAGAGTTGTATTAAAAGAGTCATATGTTACATACACTATATTAACTTCATATTATCTTGAGACCCTTAAATAGTATATGATTTTGGCAGAATGTACAAAATGCGATGCCCTTAAAAAAAGTCATATGTCATAATTATACACCGTGCATTGACATTTGACATCTTTTTAAAAATGCCCTTCTTGTGGTTTTACCGCTCAAAGGTTTTCAAGTGACATGCTAAAAGCTAATCAAATACAAAAATAAAAATTATTGATAGCACAAAAGTCAATATAAAAAGTAGGGCATTGTCCAATCATAAATACGAAATACACATTTACTTTCCAACGCTTAGAAACTATTTGCTTATTTCGTCACTCTTGTTAGCTGCGTTGGTGGTGTAATGGTCAGCATAGTTGCCTTCCAAGCAGTTGATCCGGGTTCGATTCCCGGCCAACGCACATTTTTGTTTTTATATTTTTTATTTTTCATTGAATTTTCGACTTGTTCAAATATTTAAGTGTGTCATTTATACCATATTCGACCGATGACGTCATGCATGATATTTATCGTCGATCCCCAAATTATATCTGCGTGTTTTATCGAGTAGTAGGGAGCGAATAATAGCAAATTTAATAAATGTCAAAGTAATAATAGTATTAATAATAAATGAAACATCGGGTGCTACTTTGCGGAGCAGGGAGCCATCTCCCGCCAGCTCTGCCGGTGCATCCGCTTCGACCACGGAATCTAGGAACGACGCACGACAGAAGTGGTCACAAAATGAGGTGGAAGAGCTCATCTTCTGTTATTATAACTCAGTTTTTGTCAGCGGGGGAACTGAGCCACCCTTTCCCTGAGGGTCTCGGGGCGGGAGCTCAGTAAGCCGAGCCTAGAGCTCGAGTAGAGGAAAACCTCACAAACACATATTGGAATGGATGTCAATATCAGAAATGTCAAATAAAATTATTTAAATGATTTCTTCAGAAAGTTGTATTATAATAGCATTTTGTAGTCTAAAACTGTATAAATTTTCTTTTAAACTGATGCGTGTCTTGTTGACTAAAAAGGAGTTTAGCGATGATAGCTCAGTGGTTAGCGTGGTCGGTTCGCATACCGAAGGGCGTGGGTTCAAACCCCAACAATGAGCTTAAACTGTCGGTGAAGGAAAACATCGAGAGGAAACCATAGCGTGGTTGTAGAGTACTTTCTCGGCTGGCTAGCTACCACCCTCAAGTTGAAAATCTGCCGCCAAGCATTTAACGGTGTGTTCCGGCAGCCTCACTTGAGAGCTAGTTCCATTCCAGGCTAGGTGTGCTTTACCATCTTCGACCACACCTTCACTTAACATCAGGTGAGTTATGGTCAAACACAAAAAACAATTTAAAAAAAAAACTATTAAGTTGAGTACTGGATTTGCGTACTTGTAACGCGCTTGGATCGCGACGGTTATGAGCACTCATTCTGACAATTTAGAAAACAAAGCTCTCACAATCGTCAAAGGAGTTGTCAGTTTTTCTACAGCAGAATTATTTCTATTCCAGGACAGCAATAAGCTATATCACGGCATTTTAGCCGAAGACAGAATCGCTCCGCTATCTGAAAGGATTCATTTAGAGATGTCACCCGGAGATACTGTATTTTTCCACCCTTGCTTGGTGCACGGATCGGGACCTAACGTAACTAAGGTACGTTAACTATTCATTGTACATACCTAAGATAGTATATCTAATAACCAGTGGAGATACAGAACAAACTCAAGGGTATAGCGCTAAAGATATCTTTTTTTTTTGGACAGGCTAGTTGTTTGACCACAGCTTATCTCATGTTAAGTGACAGTGTGGTCTAAGATGGTAAAGCACACTTAGCCTGGAACGGTACTGGCTCTCAAATGAGGCTGCCGGAACACACCATTAGATGCTTGGCGGCAGATTTTCAACTTGAGGGTGGTAGCTAGCCAGTCGAGTACTAGAAAGTACCCTACCACCACTACCTACTACCTATCTTGAGTTCCCTTTACTTTTATCGTAATAAAACAATAATCAAGTCACGCGCGTGCTACATAAGAAAGTACATACTCGATAACTCGTCTCAGAGTCGACTAACAAAAGAAACGAACGATACAATACAATTTAATGGATACAATTCAATTTAATTGATACAATTCAATTTAATTGATACAATACAATTTAATTGATACAATACAGTTTAATTGATACAATACAATTTAATTTATACAATACAGTTTAATTGATACAATACAATTTAATTGATACAATACAATTTAATTGATACAATACAATTTAATTGATACAATACAGTTTAATTGATACAATACAATTTAATTGATACAATACAATTTAATTTATACAATACAGTTTAATTGATACAATACAGTTTAATTGATACAATACAGTTTAATTTATACAATACAGTTTAATTGATACAATACAGTTTAATTGATACAATACAGTTTAATTGATTCAATATAATTTAATTGATACAATACAATTTAATTTATACAATACAGTTTATACAATAGAGTTTAATTGATACAATACAGTTTAATTGATACAATACAGTTTAATTGATACAATATAATTTAATTGATACAATACAGTTTAATTGATACAATACAAGTTAATTGATACCATACAATTTAATTGATACAATACAATTTAATTGTTTATCATCAGGTATTATTGTTAATCGCGCACAAAATACTATGAAATTAGTTTTGTGTATTAACCTCTACGTTTCGATAAACATAATTATTCGTAGTTGATTGCCCTGTTCGCTCATTGGTAGTATGTCTGCTCTTAGAGCCGTAGGACGTGGGTTCGATTCCCGCTCAGGACAAGCATTTTGTGGTATAATCATAAACGGTTATTGTGTCTGGGTGTTACTTATAATTATAAGTATGTATTTACAAAAATAAAAGTATTTAAGTATTCTATCAGTTATCCGACTTCTATAGTACAAGCTTTGCTTAGTTTGGGGTCAGATGGCGCTGTGTGTAATGTTCTATTATATTTATTAATCTATCGCTATCGAGCTATTCTTGTATATATGCATATATATATATAAATAATCTGAATCTCGGAAACGGCTCCAACGATTTTCATGAAATTTAGTATGCAGGGGGTTTCGGGGGCGATAAATCGATCTAGCTAGGTTTCACTTTCAGAAAACGTCGTTTTATTCGTGTTTTCAGCCGAGCAAAGCTCGGTCATTTAGGTACAAAAATTACATCACAATGTTTTTTTAATTCCAGACCTACCGTAAAGCTATAGCGTTTCACTTCGCAAACAGCAGCTGCGAGACTATTGACGTGAAGGGAACTGTACAGCATCAGGCTGCTGAGGAAGTGGAAGCAGAGGCCAAGAGGCGAGGCTTCGATGGACTCAATTTCACTGTAAGTGTACAGGGTTATGATCTTCGGGTGTATAACGCGAAAGGGGAATCATTGAAAGAAAAACCCTTTTTGTTTTAATAATAATAATAATATAATTTTATTTCAGAACCAGTCCATATTGATTAGTAATAATTAAATGTTATGTTAAAATCTTAATAGTAATAATAATAATAAAGTTACTTTATTTTACTTATGCGGGATTCACGTTTGATTATATCGGATTTTTGTAGCGATGATAGCCTAGTGGTTAGCGCGGTCGGTTCACATGTCGAAGGGCGTGAGTTCAAACCCCAACAATGAGCTTGAGCTGCCGGTGAAAGAACATCGTGAGGAAACCATAGCATGGTGGTAAGGTACTTTCTAGTACTCGACTGGCTAGCTACCACCCTCAAGTTGAAAATCTACCGCCAAGCACTTAACTGTTTTGGCAGCCTCACTTGAGGGCCAGTTCCATTCCAGGAAAGGTGTGTTTACCATTTTCAACCACACCGTCACTTAATATCAGTGAGCTGTGGTCAAACACTTAGCCTGTAAAAAAACTACTCCGACTTTTCGCCGACATCCGGTGGCCTTCTTCACGGAGACAAATCAAAAGGTCAATCAGTTTCGATAGTACAATAACGGATACCTCCTAATTATTTGTACCAGTTATCTGATTCCCATAGTACTAGATTAGTTTAGGGATAGATGACGCTCTTTGAAATGTACACTGATTTTTATTAATTTGATTTTAAAAAATCGTTTCTAAAACCACGAAATGTTTCGTAAACTAGCGACGTCTTTAATGTTAAAGTTACATCTAAATTGCAGCAATAATATAGATATAAGTTGTATAAAATGGACCATACAAGTATTACGTAACCAGGATTTTAGTAATTATTAACCCCTCCCTTCCCCTAGTCAGTAAAAGTAAGCAAAGCTCTTACTTCCCTCTCTATGCTTACAAACATTGGTTTAATTAGCAGCCATATCGCTAAAAGCGAGGTGTGCCAATAACGTTGCCCTGTTGGCTCATTGGTATGTCTGCTTCAAGAGCCGTAGGGTGTGGGTTCGATTCCCACTCAGTACAAGCACTTTGTGGTATAATCAAAAATATTTGTTCTGTGTCTGAGTGTGCTGTATAATTATATTAAAAGTATGTATTTACAAAAAAAAGTATTGAAGTATTCTATCGGCTATCTGACTTCCATAGTACAAACTTTGTTTAGTTTGGGCTACGATATTTATTTATAACGAGGAAAATAAACAGTCAGAATAATTTATATAAATTTTCTAATCATCACCATTCAAATCCCCCCCAAAAAAATAAGCAAACCCTTATTTTTGGTGCTTACGTAATACTTGAACGGCCCCTAATTAATAAACTGTATTAAAAAACAATATTTTTTCCCCTATATTTTTAGGATATATGGAAAATGAAAAGCAGACGCATCACCGAACTCAAATCCCATCTCTGAATATAAAAAATAAGCAAAAATCGACATTATGCTTTTGTAATTACGTACTAAGTCTCAATTCATTTCAAACTGAGGCGATATAAAATCTTACGTAAAGTTCGTCATTCCTGACGATGTTTACTGAACCAAAGTTTCCTATGGTTTTTTTAAGAATCGCCTCGCAAGCTAATAATAAACCAAAAACTAAATAAATTAAAAAAATAACATAAATAAGTAGGTACTCCTAGTTCAAAAAGTAAAAAAAAAAATGTTTATAAATAATATACGAATCATTTTTAATGTAGTATTCAATATATTGTATGTCAGTAAAGATTATTGATGTCAAAAAAGTATATTTGTTTATGTCAATAATAACATCAAAAAATATATTATTATTAGATTTAATATCTATAGAAATTCGATCTTTAGTCTTTTATTGAGTAAAGTATCTTTAATTGATGTCAATAAAAAAATTTGATGTCAATAAAGTATATTTGTTTATGTCAATAATAACATCAAAATAAATATTATTATTATATTAAATATATATAGAGATTCGATCTTCTTTAGTCTTTTATTGAGTAAAGTATCTTTATTTGGTGTCATTAAACAATATCGTTTTTTAATGTCAATGAAGAGTATCTTTTTTGAGATCGATAAAGAGTATATTTTTTATGTCAATAAAGAGTATTTTTTTTTATGTCAATAAAGAGTATATTATTTCTATATCAATAAAGAGTATTTTTTTTTTTGATGTCAATAAAGTATATCTTTTTTTATGTCAATAAAGTGTATCTTTTTAATGTTAATATAAGGAGTATTTTTATATGTCAATAATAACCTTGTCAATAAAATCACATTCTTTTGTTTTCTAAGCGGATGTGTCACACGACACTTTTCAGGTCGTACATATAATCGTTGTCTAAAGTTAATCAATGCTTAAAATACTCTGCCAATTTCACTTTTACGTGAAATGCACGCATTGAATATGTTTAGTTTAAATTAGCATTAGGCAACGTTTATAACTAAAATGCACATTTAACACTTTAACTGCTGAAAACACACACGTTGTGTTTTTTCTAATGGGTCCGCAGTGCGGCTTCACACGCCAGGCGCGTGAAGCCTACTTTCAATACAACAGTGCGCAAAACACATCCGACGGCAGTGCGGCTTTACGCGCCTAGCGTGTTTTCGTAAACACGCCCTGCGTGTAATCCCGCACTCGCGTTACTCGTCCGCCGCAATACTCGACGCCAGTGCTGCGGACGCGCCTAGCGTGTAATTTTCGTTGTTTTGGATTTTGACAATAAACACCTCAGCAGTAAAAGTGTTAATTTGCATTTCTTATACTTTTGGACTAGAATTACTTACTAAAACTATTGAAAAGTACGTAGTATGTATTCGATAGAATAAAGACCCTTTAGAAACAGAATCACACAAACAAGGCAGAACTATATTGTTTGTACCTACTTAGAGTAGTTGAATATTTAACGGTTATTGGTAGGTAATGGTGCTAAATACGGTGATAAATTCGACATTACTTATAAAAAAACCGGCCAAGTGTGAGACGGACTCGCGCACCGAGGGTTCCGTACAAACCTGTAGGTATATAAGTAAAACTTATGGTATTTTTTTAAATGGTAATTTATGCTTTTCGCAATTTTTCCTTTATCTGTGCTATAAGACGTTGCTTCGTACCAAATTTCAAGATTCTGAGTTCACGGGAGTACCCTGTAGGTTTTGATTCCCTTGCGAGTGTCGAAAATTTGCAGCATTTGCAACGGCTGTATCTTTTGATTGCGTTGGCTTAGAAGTTTGATTTTTTCACAGCTCCCAAGGGACAGTAGACCTGAGTACCTGAGAAAAAGGGTCTTGACAGACAGACGAACAACAAAGTGATCCTATAAGGGTTCCGTTTTTTCCTTTTGAGGTACGAAACCCTAAAAACGGTCAAATAATCTATTTTTAAAGTAATCTTGTCTCGTTTTCAAGTGTCAATCCACATCAAATTTGAGATAAGCATTGATAAAAATTAATAAGGTTCGTCATGAAAAATATAATAGGTGCTGGAGTTTTTAATTATTAGCTACTAATTAAGGTTGCCTGTAAGAGATGGCATTTAGCGATAAGGCCGCCAATTGTTCTACTAGTGTTAAGAAAATAATTGGTTGTAATTGGTGTAAAAGAGATATACAATAAAGAGATATATTATTACGAGATTTTTATGTTTTTTTTTTTGTAGGTATATTATCTGATATTGTGATATTACTGTGTTATTTTAAACATAAATATTGTATTTGTTAAGAAATATATGGAGATTGTTTTTAATGTTAGTTTTATTTAAACTTAATGAGAGGATAGAAACTCTCCTGATGGTAAAAGGTAACGCGTGTCCATGACCATTGCAGCGGTGCCAAGAAGTGCCTTTGAGTAACAAGTAAAAAAAAAAAACCGATGTCATATTGTTTTCTCATGATGCCATTGTCAGAACTGGACATCAATCATCAAATCTATAAAAAGAATCGTCAAAATCGGTTCACCCAGTCGAAAGATACAAACTAACACTGTCTGTAACTGTGTGAACTGACTGACTTACAACAGACAGCCCTGTTGGCTCATTGGGAGTATGCCTGCCTGAGCTGTAGGGCGTGGATTCGATTCCCGCCAAGGACAAATGTTTGTTTGGTATAAACAAATGTTTGTTCTGTGTCTGGGTGTTCTGTATGTATTATAAGTATGTATTTACAACAAAAAAAAAGTATTAATGTATTCTATCAGTTATCTGTCTTCCATCACACAAGCTCTGCTTAGTTTGGGGTCAGATGGCGCTGTGTGTAATGTGTCCTACAATATTTACATTTACAACAGAGGTAACAAACAAAAAAAAAAACAAGTATTGAGTACCTACCTACCTATTCGTATTGAGTAAGTAGTCGTTTGTCGTGGTGATGCCGGCGTAAGAATAGTACCCCACCCTCTCTACCCGTGGTTGCCGTAAGAGTCAGCTAAGGGATGTAATCCGGAAGATGGGCAGCAGCGTCTTCCTTGAATAATCACACCTAACTGCGCTTGCCAAACCGCCTGCCAAGCGTGGCGAGTATTGGCAAAACCCCCCCAGGAGGAGGCCTATGTCCAACAGTGGACGTCCTATGGCTGTTGATGTGATTGAGTAGGTACCTCCTCCTTTTTTGAAGTCGGTTAACAAAACAAACTCCAGGGCATCGCTCATTACTGTGAGACATTTGATGTTTAGTCCCAACAGCCCTGTAATGTCTTTAGCTGCCCTTCTAGTACCCTTCAAACCGGAAGACAGTAATGTTTACACACTACTGCTTGGCGGGAGAATATCTGGTAGGTACTGCGTTAGTATCTACCTACACGACCTCCTGCTAAGGAAATCTACCACCAAGTAACAATGACGATTCGGGTCAAGCGCATTATAATTATGAAATAGCAGCTTGTGCCCGCGACATCGACGGCTTGACTTAAGAATGAAGTTTAGAGAGAAATGAAACGTGTGTATTTAACAATAGAGCAATAGTTTTGTCCAATATGGAACACTGCCCTTGGTAGCTAGCCAATCGAGTACCTACCAAAAATTTCCCTATCACCATGCTTTGGTAGCCCCACGATGTTTTTTTCGCGATTTTAACTCACGCCCTTTCGCGTCCAATCCGACCGCGCTAAGGGAACGTACCCTTACTACGTGACCTGTTCTGAGGGGGGAGGGAGGTCTTCAGAATACCACGCTTGATCACGGGGGGATCTTAGGTTTTCACGTAGTCAAAAACATCTAGGGAAATCTTGTGCTTTTTAAAATAAATGTGATTATAGAAAAAATTCATGAATTTTCCTCTTCCCATATTGTAATAAAAATTAAAAATCATGTAATTCCAAGTTAACAAAGGTCACGGACCCTGGTGTCTTTGGAATGTAATTTAAAATATAAAAAAATGTGTATTAAGTTTCTGTTACAATATGTTTTTATATAAGTTTTTTCACGGCAAAAATGGATCACGTATGGCACGTTCCCTAACCACTGAGATATCAATTGTCTTTATGCTTTTATTCAACTCCTATCTTGTGCAAATTAATTAACTTGTTTTTTTTAGCATAGCCCGGTTAATGATATCGCCAATGCCCTAGTAAATATTTGTGTAGTATTAAGTGTATATATTCTTTAATATTGTTTTATTTGTTTTAGTTAAAAGGGTCCTTGCCCGGACTTTTATAAGGCGTTGTTATAGCATGACCAATCGCATAAATACATAATATTTAACTATTTGCCGTGGTGGTGCCGGCGTAAGAATTGTACCCCACCCTTTCTATATACCCGTGGTTGCCGTAAGAGTCGGCTAAGGGATGTAATCCGGAAGATGGGCAGCAGCGTCTTCTTTCAACAATCACACCTAACTGCACTCGCCAACCCGCCTGCCAAGTGTGGCGAGTATTGGCAAAACCCCCTCAGGAGGAGGCCTATGTCCAGCAGTGGACGTCCTATGGCTGCTGCTGATGATGATGATGATGATTTAACTAGGCACGTCCCGCTTTTTCGCCCACGTTTTGCAGGATAATAAACATTAAAATG
Organism: Biston stratarius; assembly: GCA_950106695.1. NCBI lineage: Eukaryota > Metazoa > Arthropoda > Insecta > Lepidoptera > Geometridae > Biston > Biston stratarius. The sequence goes on along the minus strand of OX467116.1, from coordinate 8,451,044 downwards.
TTCTAATAACCGACTGGTCCTAACACCTCGATCTTTCTTGGACGGTTTTCCTCTCCGGCCCGCGGAACTCTGTCACTATAATTAAATTAAAAAATTAAGAAGTACCACCGCAAGGAAACTGGCTTTCAGTTGAAAGAACCGCATCGATATCGGTCCATCTGTTTGAGAGCTACGATGCCACAGACAGACACACACACACAGACAGACAGACACACACACACACACAGCCAGACAGACACACACACATAGACAGACAGACAAACATCGACGTCAAACTTATAACACCCCTCTTTTTGCGTCGGGGTAAAAATAAAAGTTAGCTTTTTCGTGAGCGTTATATGCTAGACCTGGATTAGGGACTATTCAAGCAGAATTTTAGTAATTATTAACTCCTCCCTCCCCCTTTTCAGCAAAACTAAGCAAAGATCTTACTGAGATCATTCTTTCTTTTAAAGATCTAATAAGACGTAGCGATGATAGCTCAGTGGTTAGCGCGGTCGGCTCGAATGCCGAAGGGCGTGGGTTCAAACCCCAACAATGAGCTTGAACTGCCGGTGAAGGAAAACATCGTGAGAAAACCATAGCGTAGTGGTAGGGTACTCTCTAGTACTCGGCTGGCTAGCTACCACCCTCAAGTTGAAAATCTGCCGCCAAGCTTCTAACGATGTGTTCCAGTAGCCTCACATGAGAGCCAGTTCTATTCCATGATAGGTGTGCTTTACCATCTTCGACCACACCATCACTTAACATTAGGTGAGTTGTGGTTTAACACTGTTCGAACGTCCAAAGCATGGAATACGTTACTCGAATGGGTGTATCCTGATAGTAATCTGGGTGTCTTCAAGTCGAGAGTGAATATCTTCTAGGCAAGCGTGCTCCATCTTAGACCGCATCATCACTTAACATCAGGTGAGACGGCGGTCAAGCGTAAGCCAAAAAAAACTAAAAGACGGTTTCTCCAAGAACTGTGAATTAATTGCTGGAAAGAGTAAAGAAAGCAGCGTTCATATCTTATTTAGTTTTGATTGTGCAGGGATGGAAACACGGGCATTAAACTTTTGAGCGCCACGCCACCAACGCATTCCCGTGTCCTGTACGCCAAGGCCCAAAGTAAACAAATAGCTTGAATATGAATCCATGTTTTTTATTTCAATATTTCTCAGTACTTGTGGCTCTAGAGACTTATTTCTTTATACTCATATGTTTCTGAGATATTCTATTTTGAGGAATGTTGAATTAGAATACCAGTAATAATCTTTCAATATTTTTATTTCATATTATTGTGGGCCGAGTTTTTTGTCGCCTATAGACGTCGTTGGCGCACAGAACCCGCAAGTGCTAGTCACGTATAGGTGACTTTGACGCTCAAAAGGTTATGTAAATAAATAAATACAATACAACGCTTTGTTGAACCTGGCTATCTCAAAGAACATATTTAATTCTTTCATAAATCTTCTCAGCCTCGTTCTTTGAGACAGTCTACCTCCGTTTATCTGTACACACCAAAACACTATTTCTTTTTAATGCAATACTTGTCTCCATCTTGTCTCAGTCCTTGAATACTTTCAAGGACAAAGTAAAGTTGTATTATTTGTCAAAATGCTGAGATGTTGTTAGTAGATATAATAATAATGTATTTTATTAGTTTCATTTAATTTTTTTAACTTAACCTATAAAGTCTCCCGTCTGTTCTTAATATCGTGTTTTCCATTCTTGATTGCCTAAAAGAGATCGCTCTTAGCGATAAGGCCGCTATTTGTGTAGCTTTATGTACTATTTTTATATTTATGGTGTCCACATTAAAGAATTTCTATCTATAAATAAATATAGTAAGACATTACACACAGCGCCATCTGACCCCAAACTAAGCAGAGCTTGTACCTACATGATACTTGGTAAGCATATACGTATTTAAAGGGTAATTTAACCTACATCTGGGAAGCAAGTCCTAGACGAGCCCCCGTACTCTGAACTGCTTATATGCACTCAGGAAATAACTACGCGACAACTTATCATATATGTATTATGTCTGTGCACTAAGATTCGCAACTGCATAACTTTTCCGTGGCGCCTAACAGATAGATATCAATAAGAAGTTCAGTACTGGGGCAGGTTTCTGCGATGGACCCGCCACACACGTAATACAAATTAATGCTGTTAAACACAACAATTCTCAATATTTTTAGATACTTTTATTAGCTTACATAATTAAGTAGTATAAAGAATAAAATTACTTAAAGATGCTATCAATTTTATATATATGTAATAGACAATTGTTCTCTTTGACGTATAAATTAGTTTGATGACCTACGTCAAAACCAAATTTTTAAAAAATTTATGCCGGTCTGCCTTCTACGGTCTTCTCTAAGAGCATTTTTCGCTGATGAAAACGTTAGAGTTGATAAGGAATAAAAAAGAAGGCACACGTTGCCAAATCTGTGTGATGTCTTGTAGAACACTTCTGGCACACGAAGGTACTCGTGTTGAATCTCATGAATGCTTCCCGATCCAATCTGCAGAATACGCTGAATTTCACATACGCATCATCATCAGCCATAGGACGTCCACTGTTGGACATAGGCCTCCTCCTGGGAGGGTTTTGCCATTACTCGCCACGCTTGGCAGGCGGGTTGGCGCGCGCAGTTAAGTGTGATTGTTCAAGGAAGACGCTGCTGCCCATCTTCCGTATTACATCCCTTAGCCGACTCTTACGGCAACCACGGGTAGAGAGGGTGGGGTACTATTCTTACGCTGGCACCACCACGCTGAACCACCACGGTGGTGCCGGCGTAAGAATAGTTCCCCGCCCTCTCTACCCGTGGTTGCCGTAAGAGTCAGCTAAGAGATGTAATCCGGAAGATGGGCCTATGAAAGCCTATGGAAGGAGGCCTATGTCCAGCAGTGGACGTCCTATGGCTGATGATGTGATGTGTGATGTGAATTCGCCTATTCTCCTAAATTAAATGCTTACCTGCTAACACATTTATTTCCGTAACAGAGGCAAAATTAAATTTTTATTGAATTAAATTTCTTACTTTAGACTAAAACGATAATTATAACCACATAGGTACTAGTCTAATAGCTAATTTATTTTGATGAAAATCATTGTGTAATTTAAATATGAATTAAGTAAATATATTAATAAATATGTATAAATTTTAATAAGGTTATACAAATAGACTTGCGTTTGACCGCCAACTCGCCTGATGATAAGCGAAGGTATACGGTGTCGCACGTTCGCCTAGAAGAAACCGATTCACTCGCGACTTGAAGGCACCCAGATTGTAACCATCAGGGTACACTCGGGCAGCAAATTCCATTGTCTAGCGGTTCGCACAATTAAGGTAGATTCGAACCGTTTAGTTCGAGTTTTTGGAATATCGACCATGAAGCGGTGTCGCTTCTTAAAGCTCCAGGCTATCCGATAGTAGAATGGGCAGTGTGGAATTAGGTCATGTAGATCTGAAGCGCACACTCCAAAGTGCATCTGGTAGAAAATCAACAGACAAGCGACTTTGCGACGATGTTCAAGGCTTTGGAGCCTCTCCGAACAGGCGCATCATCGCTAATAAGTTTCTTAGCACGTTTCTTGATGGACATCAACGCCTCAATATAATAAAACAAGAGAAATTAATTGTTTCTTGATTCGGTTGTTACACCTGATAACCAAGTTTATTTCTTCTCTATTGTATAATTTTTAGTGTGTACAATAAATAGATCAATCAATGAACTTGAACTGTCAGTGATGGAAACAAAATATGTATTTAAATATTAAAGAATTATCCACTAACTCCTAATAGTTAGGAAGTTATATATTCCATCATCAGCTCAGCAACATGAAATGATAAGTACCAGACGCAAATATTTGAATAATTTTAGAAAATATACTATAATACACACTTTTTTTATTTTTTTATAACTGACAGGCTTTGTGCTTGACCACAACTCACCTGATGTTAAGTGACGGTGTGGTCGAAGATGGTAAAGCACACCTAGCCTGGAATGGAACTGGCTCTCAAGTGAGGCTGCCGGAACACACCGTTAGATGCTTGGCGGCAGATTTTCAACGTAACGGTGGTAGCTAGCCAGCCGAGTACTAGCCACGAAACCCACCCCCTTGAACCCACGCCCTTCGGCATGCGAACCGACCACGCTAACCACTGAGCTATCATCGCTATAAATCATATATCGCTACATTATGCGTCCCTGTAAAATTTGAGGTGGCCCTCAATTTTTCTGCGCTCCCGTCATCAGGTCCTGACTTGGTGCTTACGGGACCATCTGTGAAGTATAAAGAAAGAATTCTCGAGTCGGTCCAGGCGAATTAGATTAATCGGGGAACATACATTAAAAAAGATTTTGACGAATTGAGAACCTCCTCCTTTTTTTGTAAGTCAGTTAATAACAATCGTATCTCATCAAATTATATAATTGTGCGAAACCATGGGATGCGCTAGAGCTATTAAATATTAATTATTTCCCAAAAACATTGTATAAATTCGTCAGTATAAATACATTCATGTCCGTTGATTCTTGTTAATCCTTGCAATATTTTACTTGAACACACACGACTACTTTATTTGTTGGATTCATTACTGTGGTAAATGTAAAGCGTATTTAAAAAATATCTTGTGGTCAAATCGAGCTAAGATTTAATTTAAAAAAGGTATTTATCATTTCCATCTTTCACAAATATTTTCCTTATTAATGTTGCTTGGAAGAGATTGCTCTTAGTGAACTGCAAAAGATAAAAAAGTTTGACATATTCTTTAAAGACGTCGATTTTCATTGTTGCGGTTTGAACCCACGACTTTCGGTGTGTTAACCGACCGCGCTAATTACTGAGCTATCATTGCTACAAACTTTACGCTACACGATTTCGCTGTATAACTGTAGGTCTCTATGTAACGTATTTTTTATCTCATTTTGATATTTATTTAATAGTAATGTCACCAAAGCAGCCACTGATATGATACATAAATTAAATGCAATTTTTATATATCAATCAAATAATCGGGCACATTTGAAATGTTTGTATAAACCGTATGCAACTAACAGCTAAATTAAATAATGTAAAAAATTAGAAAAAGTATACTTTAAGACATATATGGGCAACAACCGGCCCGCGGGCGGCATCCGGCCCGCCTCGGCATTTGACCCGGCCCGCGAGACATTTTGAAATTTCGCGTGAAGAGAAATACAAACAACTGAGAGAGTTCGCGAGAAGAATTGTTTGCGTTTTTGAAAGTACATATAAACGCGAACAATTTTTCTCGATGATGAAGACTAATAAGTCGAAATGCCGTAAAATCATCATAGGTGAAAATCTGGAAAACTCGTTACGCCTCTGTACAAGTGGATTTTGGACAAACTTGTTTCTGAAGTTCAAACACAAATATCACATTAATCGTTACACGTAAATTTACTTCACAAATAACCTAATAAAATTGCCTTTTTTATTTTGTGTTATGGCCCGCGACTGTATTAATATAGTAAGTTTGGCACGCAACTAGCCAAAGGTTGCCCATACCTGCTTTAAGGTGTTATATAGATATATTTTTTTTTTTTACATAAAAGTAATGAGCAAACGAAACGCTCTCGAAAAACTATAGTGGTAACCAGAACTTTGTTTAACTATAACTTTGTTATAGTTAGCTGGAATCTTGACTTCCAGTGTGTCAGCCCAAGCAGAAATGTCGAACCAACCTCTCTCGGAAGAGCAGCTGAAGTTCTACTGGGACAATGGATACCTAGTCATTAAAAAGCTGTTTGACATTCCCTTGTTAAATCTCTTCAGGTGAGATCTTTAATATGTTTAATACCATCAATCAGCCTTGATCGAGGTTGAGCAAAATTATCTTTCGGTGCCCTATGGTCGACGATTTCACACCATAGTTTTTTTTTTAAATGAAATAAAGTTAACGTCTAGTTACTACAATTTTTTCTAAATAAATAACAAGACACGTTTTGGAAAATAATATAATGCATCAACACGACTTTTCGCGTTCCCACCACAACACCACATTGTCATTTGCTCGATCTATTTATTATGAATCGTTTATCGTAATGAATTTACCTACTCACATATCGTTAGTTTTAATTTTTTTCTGTTTTATAATAAGTACTCATTACTCGTTTATATAATTATTATCCTAATTAATTTATTTGTACATATCTTTTTCAGAGATCGGTTCGTGGAAATAGCGAACATGCCGGATGCTTCTTCCCACTACACCATCATAAAAGACCCTAAACTACGTGCACAGAATGTCAAACGGGAAATGTACATCAATAAGGTACAGAAGTGTGCTTCGAACCTAGCAACACAACACGTTGCAGTTGCTCTTCTATGGTTGATGGGATAGTTGTTTGACCACAGCTCACCTGATGTCAAGTGACGGTGTGAACGGAGATGGTAAACACACCTAGCCTAGAAAACGCACCGTTAGATGCTTAGCAGCAAATTTTTAACATGTGGTTAGTGTTAGTCTCTATTACTTTGGTGAAATTTCATCTATGCTTAAAGCATGCTGCCTGGTTTCTGCGTGACATTACCGTCAGCTAAAAGTTGAAACATCATCATCTATAAGACGTACGACGTCCACTATTAGATATAGGCCTTTCCCAATGATTTTTATGAAGACCGGTTGGAAGCAGTTCGCATCCAGCGCGTTCCTGCGGTCTTTATTAGGCCGTCTGTCCACCTTGTGGGCGGACGTCATTGTGGACGGCATTGTGGTCATCAGCCTGCCTGCCAAGCCAAAAAATTTAAAAAAAAGTGCAGTTCGTCACTGTTTGACGCCAATTAGTTTGTCTTTGCCATTGAGGTAGGTACCACCAAGCAGCAGTGTCTAAGCATTACTGTGTTCCGGTTTGAAGGGTAGTGCCAACTAGGGAAATTGCAGAGATATTGAGACAAACCTTCAAATGTTTCAAAGTAATGAGTGCCAAAGCAGTGATGCCCTGGACTTTGTTTCGTTACAAAGCTCTTGGTACATTGCAACGATTATGGGTAAGCGTTATCTCTTACCATCAGGAGACCAGTTCGTTAGTCTCAGGAAGTTTAAAAAAAAAAAAAAACATAGTCTATCTATGAATTAAAATCGTGCACACTTTGTCGAAGTTTTTGGTAGAATGCGATGGACAGGAAAGCTAACGATGGTGTGTTAATAAGTAATAAATCAAACTAAAATGCACATTCATAATAATGAACTAAAACTCAAATTATTTAATGAAAGGGTTGAAGTCAAACTAGGGGATTAAAATAATGTCAAAAAATCAATAATCAATAATGGTCGTCAAGAATAAAAATAATAATAATCAATAAACAATGACGTGGTGGTGCCGTCGTAAGAATTGTACCCCACCCTTTCTACCCGTGGTAGCCGTAAGAGTTGACTAAGGGATGTAATCCAGAAGATGGGCAGCAGCGTCTTCCTTGAACAATCACATTTAACTGCGCTCGCCAACCCGCTCGCTAAGCGTGGCGAGTATTGGCAAAACCCTCCCAGGAGGAGGCCTACGTCCAGCAGTGGACGTTCTATGGCTGATCATGTCAAACAATGACAACCAAATTCGAAAATAACGTTATCAACCAGAATGTTTTTATATAGTGTTAAGAGTAGTGCTAAATCCTGAACAAACTGAAAATTGCAAACCGCATTTCGTTAAATATAAAAAATTGTTTTTACATTTTTGAAATATGCAAGTTCGTACGTAATAATACCCATCCTTATAAGAGCAGGCAAGATATTAACACTAACTTTAATCTACGCCAACGAAACCGTTTGTACTAACTCAGAAATGCCGATTGCAAATGCATTCTTCTAGCACAATATTACCTATATCAAATAAGTTGCCTTCAGAATTAAATGTAAAAAAATGCTCTGAAATTGACAAAAAATTTAATAACATAGTATCCTCAAAGCGTATTTATTATACAATAGACGAATTCTTGACAGAAAAAAATATAATTTTTCATTTAAAAATGCCTCAAAATCCCTCATCTCTTCTCAACGGTGGTGTGCCCGACATATTTGACTAGGAACCATATACTACTTTATATTTACAACATCTTGTACTGTATGGAAGCAATAAATATCTTGAATCTTGTTTAATCGAAGCTTCAGATGCAATAGCTTTGTTATATATCCAGATCCAAGAGATCCTGTACGACCCGGTGTTCAGCCAATTCACGGAAGCGCCACCTCTGCTGCAAATTTTGTCTCAACTACTGGGAGATAAGCTGACGGCGGTCAACAGCATGCTCATCAACAAACCACCTGGAACGCTGCAGCATCCGCCACACCAAGTACTTTACAAATCTTATTTATTTATGGGATTTTCTTTTTCTACTTAGTTATAAGCACCGCACTTTGTGCATTCAGTTTTTCTATAATTTCTTCAAGTATTTTATAGCATTAAAAAGCCTTGCTGGACAATCTTGGACTAGCTACGCAATGCACGGAAAAAAAGCTTTAGAGAAGGCCTATACCCACCAGGGGGTCTCGTTTTTTAAATAAATAAGAAATAGGCTTACGTTTTACCGCCATCTCACCTGAAGTTATGATGCGGTCTAAGATGGAGCACGTTTGCCTAGAAGATACCGATTCACTCTCAACTTGAAGACACCCAGATTATATCCAACGGGGAACACCCACTCAGGCAGCGCATTACACTGTCTAGAAGTCCGCACAAAGAACGTGGAATCAAATCGTTAGAGTATTTGGAACGTTGACCATGGATCGATGTCGCTTGAACTTCTGGGTGTCCGATAAAAATGGCCATGGGGGAATAAGACCAAGCTCACTCTCCAAAATGATACAAGCCTGGCCTAGTTTGGGAACCACTGTAAAAGTTTCACCAGGTGAATCTGAAATAAACTTATGGATCTGACCCATGACCCAAACGTCTAAAAAGTCCCTTAAAATGTTGGTCGAGGCTTTTCGTTATAAGGCCGTTCACCTTGACGAGTATCGGGAGAATGACCGGTCGAATCAACTTGGCACATGGCGATGATCCAAGTCCAGGTACTCGCTGTGCATGTCCTTCTCGACCGTCATCAGATTCTCGTCATATGGGATGGTGATGTCACATTGCTCGGTCGACCACCACGATAAAGCAAGCTTATGACAATGTTTGGTTAAATAAATATTTTTTATTTTTATATAATATTTTTTTTATAATTTTGGTGGTTGATTCCTTTCTTTTCAGGACCTGTATTACTTCCCTTTCCGTCCCGTCGACAAGATAATAGCTGTTTGGACGGCGGTTGACCCCGTCAGTCGCGCCAACGGCTGCCTGTATGTTATACCAGGATCGCATAAGTTAGAGTCGTTATACTTGCATGGGGAAATACATACAGTAAGTTATATTTTATTATGGAAACTGACGTGGTCTTGACACATTTTATAGTTTTATAGTTATTTTGAGTTATATTGTAGAGATGTAAAAATAATTTTAGTAGTAACTAGACGCCAATGGATGCGCCAATGGACAAGGACGGGGAAAACAAAAATCAAGACAATCGAAACACGAAGGTCGTATGATTTAAATTATGAAAAAAAATATAATAATTCTACTTTCTATATTTTCTATAATTTCTACGCAACGTTATGTCTTTTTCCAAACCTCTTAATCTTTATTTATATTTGTTCAGGAAGAGAAGATGCTGTTCCACGGCATCCTGAACTCGGAGGTTGCAGCGCCGCTTGAGAAACGTGTTGACCTGGAGATGGAGCCAGGAGACACCGTGTTCTTCCACCCTTACTTAGTACACGGATCGGGAGCTAACACTTCTCAGGTACCTATTGACGGCCCGAGCAGACGAGGGGCAAAAGTGCTCCGCGGACAAAATTCGCCCTGAACCGTGGAAAGTCCACCGAATATACAGACCGGTATACGACTTTGCTTTTTACTACCGGACGGCCAGATAAACGCGACCAAAGCGTTACCGTATATGGTAGACGTTCACCCTTTTGAGCACTAAGCGCTTCGAATCCACATTCTTTATTCGCACAGCGAGGATGTGGAACTCTGCCGGAATCTGTACTTGACCACATCGTTGCTTAACATCAGTCAGGATGTGGTCACACGCAAACCTATTCAGTATTTTTTTTAAAAGTCCGCCAAAAGTTTACTGTATAATGCTATAACTATATAGTATAATAATATGCGCGTATCGGTTCGTTTGCTTTTGTAGGGTTCCGTACCCAAAGGGTAAAACGGGACCCTATTACTAAGACTCCGCTGTCTGTCCGTCTGTCACCAGGCTGTATCTCCTGAACCGTGATAGTTAGACAGTTAAAATTTTCACAGATGATGTATTTCTGTTACCGCAATAACAACAAATACTAAAAACAGAATAAAATAAATATTTAAGGGGCTCTCAAACAACAGACATCATTTTTCGCCATTTTTATAGATAATGGTACGGAACCCTTCGTGCGCGCGCTCGCACCTGGCCGGTTTTTTATTTTACAATGCCGTACGATTAAAGTTGTAAATCAAAAGTAGTTTGTTTTGATGAACAGAATATGGAAAACGGAGCTAACTGATAAATAATGAATAACTCTGTATACAATGGTGGTGACACTTCCTCTGCTTGAGTCAAGGATTATTTTCAACATTCCAGTTTTATCGTAGGTTTGAGCAATTTTTATTTTCATGACTGCTGTTTTGCGAAGCAAGGTTGTCGGACAATTACAACAGTTAAACCTACACTGTCACGTCACACATGTGAAACTCATTCAGAAGAAACGTAATTTCACTCAACAAGAAGCGCCATCTATTAATTAAACGCTTCACTACTAAGAAGTAGCTGACATTACGCCAAAACAGCCGGAAACACGCAAAGATAGTGGCGCCATCTAGATTCCCGAATGAGACTAGAATATAGTTATTTGCCGTAATATCTACAGTTTACCGTTTTTGGTATGGAATGATTTATCTTTGTTTAGATATTTTAAACTACGCAACGGATTTTAACGCGATTTCCATCAATAGACAGAGTGATTCAAGAGGAAGGTTTATATGTATAATACATGCATATGCACCACATTAGTACCTACATTGCACCCGTGCGAAGCCGGGGCGGGTCGCTAGCGTATTATAATCCCAGAATTTGATTTATTTAATACTAATACTAATTTTATTAGACTAAATATGCAAACTGGTTTGGTGTGTCCCTTTGTCTGACATTTACTTCATAACACAAAATATATACTACATACTTTTCTCGTCTCTATTAGCAATCAAACATACATCTATCTATCTATCTATCTAATATATATATTTATATATAAATATATATATAATCTGAATCTCGGAAACGGCTCCAACGATTTTCATGAAATTTAGTATGCAGGGGGTTTCGGGGGCGATAAATCGATCTAGCTAGGTTTCAATTTTAGAAAACGTCGTTTTATCCGTGTTTTCAGCCGAGCAAAGCTCGGTCATCCAGGTACTAGGTTTAATATGCGAAAACTGATAAATGATGTTAATATATGATAACATTGATAAGTAATTAAGATATTTATCACTATACGTTTTCCAAATTAAATAAATAATGTACTTTCTGTACCTGTAGTTGAGTACCTACAGTAAAATAAAACAATACAGTTGATTTTTATTTGAATTAGAGAAGCCATACAATTATGTGTTTGTCTTTTCTCTGTAGCTCTACCGCAAATCGATGACAGCCCATTTCGCAAACAGCGATTGTCACTACATCGACGTTCGGGGAACTTCACAAGAAGCGCTGTCGATCATGATGAAGAAAGAGATCAGGAAGCGCGGAGTGGAATTAGACTTTGTGGTAAGCAGTCCTTGATACGCCTTTACTTCTTATATAATAAGGGTCAAAGTAGCACAATATGCTATGGAGAGGGTTATGCTCGGGATTTCTCTACGAGATCGAAGCAAAAGTGAGGGGATCCGTAGACCAACTAAAGTTACCGACATAGCCCAACGAATCAGTAATTTGAATTAGGGATGGTAGATAGCACGCAGAATTGATGGCCGATGGGGCTGTACAGTTCTGGAGTGGAGACCACGAACCGGCAAGCACAGCGAAGGACGTCCACCCACACGAACGTCTGGATGTGAGCCGGTTCCAACCGGTTTTCATGGAAATTTATTAGGGAAGGACTATGTTACAGTGGACATCCCGTAGGATGTCACTATCATCATCTTGGCTGTAGCCAAGATGGACTAGCCAATAGGTGGATATAGGCCTCCTCCTGGGGGGGTTTTGTCAATACTCGCCACGGTTGGCAGGCGGGTTGGCGACCGCAGTTAGGTATGATTGTTCAAGGAAGACGCTGCTGCCCATCTTCCGGATTACATCCCTTAGCCGACTCTTACGGTAACCACGGGCAGTGAGGGTGGGGTACTATTCTAAGGCCGGCACCACCACGGCAAAAACATTTTACAATCCAAATTAAATACTCAATATCGCTAACACATACCTAGAAAATAGAAGGTAATTATTTTTTCTTTGTTCTAGGATATCTGGCGAATTAAAAGCAAGCAAGTCAAAGGATTAAGATCGAATTTGTAAAATTTAAACTAAACTGCATAGTTTAAATCACACAAATACACTTACAATTAGAGCCGATTAATATGACGATTGTATGTATGCGGGTTTAAAAATAACACTTTTTCGTTTGGTGGCTTGGCAGGAGGTCGTCCGAATAGGTACCACCGCAACACCAAGGGCGTTTTAATGTAAAGTTAATGACACGTGCGAGACGCTCTCTTGATGGTTAGAGATAACGTCTGTCCATGACCATTGCAGCGATACACAGAACTTTGAGTAGCTTTACAAAGTCCAGGGCATCGCTGCTTTGGTGCTCATTGCTTTGAGACATTCGATGGTTAGTCTCAACAGCCCTATAATTTCGCTAGCTAAATATCCTTCAAATTGGAGCACAATAATTCTTATACCGCGTCAAGCAGTAGTGTGTAATCGTAACTGAGTTCCGGTTTGAAGAGTAATCAGCGCTAAAGCAGCAATGCCTTGGACTTTGTTTTGCTAATCAAGGTTTGTATATCGCTGCAATGGTCATGGACAGGCGATATCTCTTACCATCAGGAGAGCTTCTAGTTCGTCTTATTACTTTTACTTATAAAATATGTTACCGTGTTTCGACTTATATAAGTTAGCATACGTAGCAATTGAGTTAATGTTAAATATAATAAAAATAATTGATTTGAAGGCGTTTTCAATATGCATAGTGTAATTTTAACACACTTCAAAAAGAAGAAAGGTTCAATTTGACCCGTAATTTTTATCATTTTCCTTTCAATGAACCGAAAGAAATGGAGATTTAAAAAAAATAACACAAGAATTGATCAATAAGTTTGTATCTGTTATTTAAAATGTAATTTAATCACACTATTATTATAAAGGCAAAAGTTTGTGTGTGTATTTGTTTGTTACTTCTTCAGCTTCAAACGACTGGACCAATTTTGATAAAATTAGGTATGGAGGTAGCGACATCCCGGATTTACACATAGGCTACTTTCCCGAAAAAAATGTAGTGTTTACATGGGAACAGCTGGTAATACCACGGGTAGAAAATAAAACAATTTAAGTAAATAAAATGGGTGTTTTATTATAAGTCTTAGGTTCGGTATAAACTTACATTGTATTGTGTATTTCCACTATTAATACTGAGTTATATGTATATGTGGTTATGTATTTTTTATATGTATTGTATTTTGTATAGTGTATACTTTGTCAAAAAATATAAATTATAACTTTGTAAGTATTACTTTTATTCTTAATTATTATGGTTATTAAAGAAAATCTATATAAAATAACTTTATATTTACATTGTCACGAAACTAAATATAATTATTTAATGCTATTTATTAAATTTGTCTTAAGTATATCTTTGAAAAAATATTACAATATAAACTAACCTTATACTCATAATTCAATCAGCTAATCTATGCTCAAGGTTTTCCAATAATAATAAAAAAGTTTAATAATCTCTTACGTGGTTTTGCAAATAGTGCAAATATGATAATTTATCAATTGACATAAGATTGACAAAATATATTAAACATGACATTCAGTCAGATTAAGTTAACCTTCTTTGCTGCACGCCAATTTTACTTTGGATTAAACCTTTCTTGCACGGCACGCCAATTACATAGAAATACCGTTTACATTTTAAAAATAGATTTTAAACTAATACCCGAATTCACCCATGTTTCATCAAATAAAGTTTGGTATGGCATTGCCTTTTTTTAAATTCAATGTCACTTTATATTTATGTTTTAAAATTCTTTATAAACATAGCTTAAAGTTAATCTATGCTTAAAATATTCCGTTTCATTTAAACAGACATTTCATGTTCCATTTTTATTACGACAGAACATTCTATATAAGCGTTGATTAACCCCTAAATCTGCAAATCTTAATAATTCTGGTGAAAATGAGAGGTATATCAATAAATTTATGATATTTTACTAACTTTTATAACATTATAGTGAAGTCAAACTGAAAATACACTTAACAGATGCATTAGAATAAAAATATGTTACAGTATACAAGAATATAATTGAATATACTAAGTCAAACTGGTATAGTTGTAGTTATAATTATATACAACTTTAGAATACGGGTACAACTTGAATATCGAGAAAAAAATGTTTGCTCCTTACTTTTAGGTTAAGAGCTACGAACTTATTTTATAAAACACCTGATTTTTTCTTAAATTTAAAGTTGTTTCCATAGTAAAAGTTGTTCATTATATTGAGTATTAGTTATATATATTATATTCTATTATATGTTTTGTGTATTGAAAAAATTCAAAAAATCAAAATCAGAATATAAATTTCATTTTTTTTTTTTTAAATCTATGCTTTATGAACCGTTTGCTAAGTATTGTTTTCTATATTGACTCAACTATAAGTCTGAATATTAAATGATCCTATTTCTAAACCAAATACAGCGGTAACTCTGACAAAGATCAAATTCAACAATAAATGTAAAAAAGAAATAGAATTTTTAAATCAGATATAGATAATTGTAGACTATATTAATTTTGCTATTCTTTGATATAATAATATAAAGTATGATTTTATTGGGTTAATGCTGTCAGATTGTTGTAGAAAATTAGAAAAAAAATCCTTTTTTGTGTTAGACGAGCAAGATGTTTGACCATTGCGCACCTGATGTTAAGTGACGGTGGGGTCGAAAATGAAACACACCTAGCCTGGAATGGAACTGGCTCTCAAGTGACGCTGCCGGGACACACCGTGGTGCTTGGCGGTAGATTTTCAACTTGAAGGTTCAACCACCATGCTATGGTTGCAAAGTTTTCCTTCACCGGCAGTTCAATTAATTAATTTATTAATACATTATTAAAAGTATTTTAATAATATTTACATACTACTTATTCTAAAGCTACCCACATTGGCAATACTTTTTGAGCGTCCGATATATTTCTAAATATAATATTGCCATGTAAGCAGAGGTCCTAAATATAGTATGGTATACGATAATACACAAATTCTAATGAAGCTATAAACAAACCAATGTCAACAATTTTGTACTATATTTTTTCTTTAATATAGTTAACAAATGAATTTGTGCTATATCGAGCACACTATACACAGGGTTATAAGCTTAGAGTGTACTGAATATAGGGGTTCGTGAACATTTGCTGATTTTTTTCGCGTAATATAAATTAAAATCACAAAAAAGCTGTTGCTTTTTGGCTGGTTAAAATTGTACTCATAGTAAAAGTTTTTCTTATGAGTAAGACCTCCTTTCTGTTAATGCAGTTATGTTTATAACCTGTCCTCAACCGCGCACAAAATACTACGAAATTAGTTTAATTTATTTATCTCGACGTTAATTTATTTACCTCGACGTTTCGGCCATGTACACTCTATTTTTACAACCGTGTGAACTAAAAAGAATATAACTAAAGAGGTGAATAACTTATTTTAAAACTGTGACATGAGACTAGATCTGTTATGATAATAAAATAGAAATAATTAGAATATCTGTTAGCTTAAAGGTACGTCTTTTCGGTGAATCAACAATCGATTGTTGGTAACTAAATCTTCATTTAAGAGTCTTCGTTAAAAATCTGTAAAAAGAAAAAAAAGTAAATAACAAAACATAGAAGTAATAAATCCCGACACCAGTAGTAGTAGCAGAAAATCAAATTTTGACTCGATCAAACACGTCGATGATAAATACAATTTTTAATCGGTAGGTAATTATATTTTATTATTCTTAAGCTGTATCGTGTTATCCATTCTTGGTTGCCTGGATCCCTCTTAGCAATAAGGCCGCCACTCTCATAAGATTATTTTCTTTTTTTGTACTTTTTTTCTTTTTATTTGGTGTGCACAATAAAGAGTTTCTATTGCATTTGCAGGCTTTACGCTTTCGGCATCCTTTATGGTAATTAGTTTTTAATGCTGTCAATGTTTAATTTTGTCTCTGGATCGCTTTAAACGTATTAAAAGTGCTTTAATGCAAATTTTTTTTATTTTTATTTTTATTAGGAACTTTAAAACGGCTAGTCTTTCACAAAATGTATAGTTATTTCTAAAAAAAAATATAAAAATGTTACATACCTTTTAAGATTCCTCTTCACCAAAGCAGAAGTGAATTGATAGAAAAATAAAAGTGTCGAAGTTTAATTAAATGATTTTAATTGCAAATACAGCGCATTTAATAACTATTAATTGTTTCTAAATTTAAATATTAGCCATTGGCGCCGGATATTTGGCAATTTTCTAAACTAATTTGCTTTATCTTTTATTTAAGTTCTTGTCTCACATATTGTAATAAAACTTATTTAAATAATATATTTATCATCAAAAATTTATTGCACACAAAATACTATGAATTTAGTTTAATTTATTTCCCTCGACATTTCTGTCATGTTGCAATACCCGAATCAATTATGTAGATAATTGTATCGCTAACATATTGATTTAGTTTAGCAAATTGTGTAATAGATTCGACGCCATTAGTCCAAATAATATAGATCAATATATAATAAGCAGTATGTGAAGTGAGAATATTTAATCAAACAGCAAAAGCAGTGTTTGTTTCGCCATCGCAATGTTATCTCAAAAACTTAAATATTTATTTCTACTCTTTTCCAGTTACTCTTATTTAGATTGACGTAAGAGCTAAGGTAACAACTAGAATATATGTAGATATAATTCGAGGGCTGATATGCAATTGATGTGCAGTTAAATATTTCCCGCAAAACATTTTTAAAGATATTTAATACAAAGCTTTCATTAAAAAAGTTGAACGGAAGGACTCTCAGAGTGTTTAGATAAATTAGAGTGTAAATTGCATTCATGAAAGCCATAAATAATATTCCAAAACAACTACGCAATATAAAATATAAAGACGTGCGTGCAAAATTAAATTTTGAAAATAAAATTGTTAGAAGCGTTTTAGGCAACTATGAGCGTCCCAGTTACAAAATTGATCTTAAATTCTAAAATTATAGCCAGTTTAGTAAATAAATACGTATGTAATATAAACTTATTTATATATTATATTATAGCTACAAAATTAATGTAACCCAACTTCTACTTACTAATCAAATAATAATTCATGCAGTTTTATTAATAACTAAGTAGTACTGGATTTTTGTATGAACCTGTTATATCGAATCTGATATACATTTATAGACTAAATTTGTCTATGTAATTATTAAACTTGAACACGTAATTGTTTATTAGTTGGAATTAATCGCGCAGAAAATGCTATGGAATCAGTTTGAGTCACCTCGTTACCACGGCTATTGCAACTTAGCCGAAACATCGAGGTAAATAAATGAAACTAATTTCATAGTAATATATATTGTTTAGTTTAATTTTGGTAGTGAGTATATCAGAAAAAATATAAATTAGATTATAGTACATATTATCTAATATGAATATTTTCTAAGTACCGAGCATATGGTTAAAATTTAGTTAAAACTATTCTAAAATAAGTTAGTTTATAATAAAAATATTCCTCAGGAGCCAAGTTTTCCTTTGTACTAGTTTCAGAAATATTAAAATTTATGATAATTTTAAGCCTCTAATTATTTAAAGTTACTATAATATACACCGTGAAAGTTTGAACATCAGCAATATTGATACAGGAAGTTCAGTACTCGATTGTCCTTCCAAATAATATTAAAAAATAGGTGGTTAATATTTGACCTAATTATCTTGAGCAAACATAAAAATACGGACACTCAAATCACGCGCTCCGAAAATTACATGGTAGTTGCGCGCGGTCCCAGATTAGATAACAGTTAATGTTCAAACTGTCAGCCCGTACATTTTCTTTTAAATGTGTTTGTTAGAAAAATTGTTTTGACGAAGTTTTAGATCCCAAGCAGGCGGATGGAAGCGAAGCCCTCTGTTTCTGAACATAAGTGTTAGTACATTTGCGTACATACATCGTATTATACCTAAGCATTATAATCCATTTGCTTATGAAACTCAGGTAAATAACAATTTTAAACTTTGGCTCTGAAATCTTATTTAAAAGTATGCATTTAATTAAAGCTTTTGAACCTTTGATTTCAATTATTTGTTTATTCTTCTAAACAGATCCCATGAGCTTTCCCAATCTAAAAGCAGCATTCCTTTTTTAAACTATGTCTGCAAAGCTTTCCGCTAAATATTAATTATCATTTTCTCCAAAATAATGGTCAAAATGTTAACCAATAGTTATTAGCCCACGCTATGCTTTGGCATTCGCAATACGCTCCCAATTCCTATTCCTTATTTTCATACTTCATGCCGCTCCCAATTCCAGTTCCTCCCAAAGCTACTACCTACTAAATTTTTGCTACCTAGTCCTAATTCCCATACATCCGCTTCCAATTCAAATTCGTCCCGCGTCTGTTACTATGTTCCTACGATAAATTTGCATACTTCTTCCCATCTTCAGTTCCTCCCAGCGTCTACTCTATTATTACAAGTACGTTCTTACTCCTAATCCCCATATATCCGCTCCCAATTCAAATTCGTCCCCGCGTCTACTATTATGTTCCTACTTTGAATTTGCATACACCTAATTGATTGATTCAGGCGTTACTTTGCAAAGGTTTATTTTGGGTGTTCAATGTATACATATATCGTATTTCCGCTTAAAAGTCGTTTTGGTTAATCCTCGTCATTGTTTTAACCAAAACGAAATTTAAATTGAACTCTGCATACACCTTCCCAAGTTCAATTCTTCCCAACGTCTAATTCCAACTTCCTAATTCTAATCCTAATTCTTCTTCCGATTCCAATTCTCCGGTCGTTTATACCAACTACATTACTAATCCCGTCTCCTGCTATCTACGTAAACCCTGACCACTTCACCTTCGTATTTCCTCTGCGAGGGCATGAAGTAGAAGTCCGGGTTATGGCCTGCAGCCGGTTCGGGTCTCGTGCCTCGCGGTAATGAATATGCCGAGCGTTCAGGTCGAGATGTAGTCGAGTAGCTGAAATAAAAAAAGTTATAAAATAAGTATCAAGTTCTTTTGATCTATATTTATGGTAGATCTCTTTACCAGGAAGTCTTCTAGGAAGGGTACTGCAGCTAGCAAAATTATAGGGCTGTTGAGACCATCAAAAGTCTCAAAGTAATGAGCGCCAAAGCAGCGATGCCCTGGACTTTGTTTTGTTACTCAAAGTTCTGTGTAAAGCTACAATGGTCATGGATATGCGTTATCTCTTACCGTTAGGAGCGTTCGTCTCATTACTTTTATATTAAACAATTAGCTAACTTTTAATTTAATTTTTTTTTTTTTCATTTTTTTTTGTTGGTCTGACAATAAAATCAAATAAATATTTAAAAAAAGCTTAGTGCTACCGTTCTTCGTAATTTAAGTTTGAAATGAAAATACTTAGATTATAAATTAGCCTCGGTTTTAAATTATCGGTAGGTATTTTTATCACTTGTTCTAGAGACCGTGAATAGCAAACGTAGGACGCCCTGAGACACAATGGAGTGACGATATACGTAGGTAGCTGGAAGCGAAAAGCGGAAGATCGGGCTGAATGGCGAGTTTTGGGAGAGACCTATGTCCAGCAGTGGACTTCGATAGGCTGATGATGTTTTTTTTTTATATCTGGCAAGCCAGGTGTTTGACCACAGTTCACCTGATATTAAGTGACGATGTGGTCGAAGATGGTAAAGCACACCTAGCCTGTAATGGAATTAGCTCTCAAGTGAGGCTACCAAAACACAGTTTGGTAGTTGGCGGTAGATTTTCTACTAGCCAGCTGCGTACGATGTGTTAAACATCTTCGATCACAACGTCACTTTACAAAAGGAGAGCAGTGGTATTAACATTTAAAAAAAAAAACACTATTAATAATACTCATGTTTTTTTAACCAAAGAAATTTTAAAATGTGAATTTCGCTTTAGTTCTGAAAAACGTTATCAAAGATAAACTATTATTATTAACAACTAGATAATTATTTTAATAATAAGCTTAGTTTAACACGCCAAATTATGTATACACGCTAAAGACATAAAGTTCAAATTACTTTGTTAGAATCTCTAATCCTAAGAGGAAATTTGTTATATTAAGTACGTAGATAAGTAAATTAGTTTTTATGCGTATAAAAGTTTTCTATTTTATTAACGACAAAAAAATCGCATATGATTTGAGAACAATCGGAAACAAATAAAAAACAAAAATAATATAGTCGACCGTGACAGGACTCGAACCTGCAATCTTCGGATCCGAAGTCCGACGCCTTATCCATTAGGCCACACGGTCACATACAAGCAGTTGCGAAATTAGAAATCTATTTCTGTACACATTTTCATCCCTTAGTAGGTCACCCCTTTACGCAATATAAACGTCATAAAAGTCTTAAGAACCGTTCAAAACATAATGTACCATATTTTTAAGGCGATAAAGTTGATGTTTGACAGAATGTATAAATAATTCATTATGTAAATTGGTGTGTACCTTGAAATGTGTTGTTTAATTATTTCTAACTGGACATGAAATTTACATTCGTAGATGCTAAAATAAATGTCAAAATACGGGGTTACGCAGAACAGTAGTATTAAGCTGAAAGGAGCTTTTTTTTTGTTTTGTTAGTACAATCCTGCAATAAAATCAGTCATACTTTTTCGCAGGCTAGCTGAGGCAGTTTTATGTTCCTTTGGACAAGGACAATAAATACTCTTGCTGCTCTCTGGGCCTTTCACGGTAGTATTGCGCAGAGGCGTTTTGTGTCGATTGGCGGACG
This sequence comes from Biston stratarius, assembly GCA_950106695.1. Classification (NCBI taxonomy): domain Eukaryota; kingdom Metazoa; phylum Arthropoda; class Insecta; order Lepidoptera; family Geometridae; genus Biston; species Biston stratarius. Next base: position 8,429,791 of record OX467116.1, on the reverse strand, counting down.
TTTTGTGTCCTTTAGCGGACGTTTTGTGTCCGTTAGTGGAAGCTTTGTTTTAGTAATCGTAAATAACCTACCAATAGTTCTGAGGTTATTGCGGTCATCTAGGCCTTTGCAGTGACCTAGTTTCGCGATAATATTGCGCAGAGGCGTTTGACAGATATTTTATGTCGATTGGCAGATGTTTTCTCTCCGTTAGCGGACGTTTTATATTCGTTAGCGTAAATAACTTACCCATAATTTTGAGGTTGTTGGGGCCCTCTAGGCCTTTGCAGTGACCTTGTATCGTGGTAATATTGAGCAGCGCTGTTAGCGTGCTTCGGCGTCATGCGTCCCGTCGTGCCGTTCCCGTTTTGAGGGAATTTGTGTCCATTGGCGGACGTTTTGTGTCCGTTCGCGGACGTTTTATGTCCATTGGTAGATTTATGGCCATTAGAAGATATTGCGCTTGTCGGACGCGGCGGTGGCGGGTCTGTTGGTCTGTTGAAATAAATTATTTATTGAATTTATGTGGGAATGTGGGAATCTAGAAATCGGGGGAAAATATTTTGATTGGCTTGTGTGCAAACTTAATTAAGAAGACAAGTTATTGTCTTTGCCCCAAGCGCTAGTTTCTGGATACGTCTGTATTGATTTTGAGGGATAAAATTTTATCGCTACAAAGCATGTAAGGATTAATTATTAACCAACATTTTATCTCTTTTTTTTAATATTTAAGTAGAAAAACGATATACATGCATTGATTTAGGAGTGGATGAAGTTGAGTTGTAAATAAATAATGTATAGATTAATAAAAGAAGAACATTTAACTGAAGTTCGGTACTTTTAAATAGGTACTTTAACATTAAATAAAATTATAATTTTAAACCAATTTCGTTTAAATTGAAATCTTTAAGCCGACAAAAAGTAAATAAAATACGACATGAAGTTAGACAATGTTAGTTAATATAAGCCCTCTATACTGGATTCTTTACTTCTTCGCTTCATTTTAAAGGTATTATAGTAAGTAAGGTGTCTTACGATTGGTACCTAATAGACGCCAGCGGCCGATGTCGTGGCCGCGCAGTAGAATCGGTACAGTTAGGTTTGAACCTACTTCCATTCCCTTAGAGTCGATATTACCTTCCATTACCTGAGCTCATATTTTATTCACATCATTAAATTGAACCTTATATGTATACAGTATAGTAACTAAACTAAATATCTTACGGTTGGTACCCAATAGGTATCAGCAGCCGTGATAATATGACAAGAAAGATCCACAAAAAAAAATGCCTTGCTGGAGTCTTCTCAGTTGAAGTGTAATTACGGGCCGGTGGTAGATTAAAAAATGTAACTTAACGTTCATAAGTGCCTTACCAGGGCCTAAACTGAATAAATGACTTTTTGATTTTGATTTTGATAGATAGGGTAACTACCATAATATTTGATTTGAATTCCATCTCCCTTAGAATCCACCTTGCTTTACCTCTACTTCTGTTTTATTCGCATCATTTTAAATTGAACCTTATATGTATAGTTACTAAAATAATTACGGTAGGTACCCAATAAATACCAATCGCCACGATAGATGCGGTATCTACTATAACATTGATTTTCATCCTATTTAGAGTTCACAATACCTTGCTTTACCTTCACTGTTAAATTTGTTTAGGTCTATTTCAAACCCTATACGTATAGTTAGTAAAATCTTATGGTTGGTACCTAATAGGCGCTAGCGGCCTATTAAACTTAACACCACAGAAAAGATATTGTTAAATTTAAACCTAATCTCCCCTTGGATTTCATATAACCTTGCTTTATATAGCTATTGTCGTTCTACTTAGTATTAAACCTTATATAGTACATAGTTAGTGAAGTAGATATCTTACGGTTGGTACCTAATAGGCGCTAGCGGCCGCATGACACCACAGAAACGATACTATTGTATTTAAACCTAGTCCTCCTAGCTTACTTTACATAGCTATTGCGTATAGCGTTCTACTCAAAATTAAACCTTATATATATAGTTAGTAAGGTAGATCTTACGGTTGGTACCTAATAGGTGCTATAGGCCGATGTCGCAGCGGTGCGGTTGAGGCGGTACTGTTGTATTTGTCGTCGTTCTCGAAAGGTTCGAACGCATAGTTCGTGTTGGCAGAATAGTCTTTCCAAGCTGCGTTGGGTATCAACTGCTCCTGAATAGAAAAAAAAATGTTTTTTAAGGTTCCGTACCTCAAACGGTAAAAATAGAATAAGGTCACTCTCATGTCCGTCTGTCCGTCTGTCTGTCCGTGTGTCACCACTGATTTTCTCAAGAAAGGGTTGACCTAACAAGTTGAAATTTATACCAGATACTGAGGTCTATAGTCCTTATTAGGTGTATAAAAATCAAGGTCCTGAGTCAACACGATAAAAAAATATGGGCAAATTTAGATTATCGCGAAAACTTGCAACTACCAAAATTACCTTAATTTACAACTTTTTTTATTTTTCGGAATTTTCCCTTTACTTGCGCTGTTAGACCTTGCTTTTAACCAAAATTTACAATTCTAGGTCAACCGGAAGTACTCTATGGGTTTTGCATCGAAAACCTATATGGTAGTGCTCGTTGACCTAAAATACAAAATTTGGCAAAAAGCAGCTTTTGGGCAGCAGCGTCTTCCTTGAACAATCACACCTAACTGCGTTCGCCAACCCGCCTGCCAAGCGTGGCGAGTATTGGCAAACCCTAAGGAGTAGGCCTATGTCCAGCAGTGGACGTCCTATGGCTGATGATGTGAGCAAAGCTCAGTCGCCTAAAAACTATGTGTAAATTTATGAAAAAACTTATTCTCCCTGTTACAAAAATGCCACCCATATATTTGAGACTTTTTTTAAACTATTTATTTCAAACACTGGAGAGAAGAGGAGCCACTACAAGTAAAAGTAAATTACCTTAGTTTTAGCGCTTCTGCTTCTATAAAGGGTGCAGCCAGCCTGCAGTAGCGCCACCAACACTAGGGCCGCCACACAGCCCACCACCACATACAGCTTGGTCTCTGCCTTGCCGAAGAACGAGCGCGCGCTACCGTCGTCCGACTCTGGGATCGATTTCTCTGATAATACTGTAAACAAGAATTTGACAACTTTATTATCGTAGCATATAGTAACGATGTTAGCTCAGTGGTTAGTGCGGTCGATTGACACACCCAAGGGCGAGGGTTCAAATCCCAACAATGAGCTTGAGCTGCAATTAAGGAAAACATCGTGGAAGAACCTTAACATGGTGGTAGGGTACTTTATAGTTCTCGTTTATAACTCTATAGTTATGTTTGTTCTGTGACTGTTATGTATTATAATTAAGTATTCACAAAAAAAGGAATATAAATAGTATAGCAACCTCGTTTCCATAGCTTTGCTAAGTAATATATTCATTTATAAGTGGTCTAAAATGCTAAGTACACCTAACTTAGAATAGAACTGGCTATTAGGGACCATTCAAGTATTACGTAAGCAGAATTTTAGTAATTATTAACCCCTCTCTCCCCCTTGTCAGCAAAAGTAAGCAAAGCTCTTACATCCCTCTCCTATGCTTAAGTAAATATTTGCTTAAATAGCAGCCATATCGCTAAAACGAGGTATGCCGATAACACATCAGCATAATTTATATGACTTTGCTGACGTTTTCACTAATTCAGATCGCCTCATCCCTCAATGTCATGAAAAATAAGCAAAGCAAAGACAAATCCCCTTTGGTGCTTACGTTATACTTGAACGGCCCCTTAAGTGAGGCTGCCGAAACATACTGTTAGCTGCTTGGCAAGTTTTAAACTTGACGAATTTCTAATTTGGGTGGTAGATAGCCAGCAGAGTACTAGAAAATACCCTACCACCATGAAATGATTTCCTCACGATGTATTCCTTCACCGGCAGTTCAAACTCATTGTTGGGGTTAGAACCCACGCCTTTCAGCGTGTGAACCGACCACGCTAACCACTGAGCTATTATCACTACAAATCTCCCAACTGGGCTGACGGAACTCCCCTGAGAAGCTTACAGCAATAAAATTAGTATTACTCACAGCTTTGCGGTTCGAAGACCAAAAACTCCGGATCCACATTCAAATTCCCCACCCTGCCCTGCGCTAACGTCTCTCTGATTGCTTTCTCCCATTTCTCCGTGTCGTCGTCTTTGGTAACGTTGGAAGTGTCTAAAGACCTTCCACTTGAACCTTCTATTGTGTTCGAGTCTATGGACTTGAGGGTCAGTTCAGCAATGATCGCTCTGGTCTCGTTTCTGAAATAGGTAGTTTAGAATACATTAAGAATAGAACTTTAGGGGAAAACCCTACTTTTAACAAGCTGAAAAGTTTAAAATACCTATAAACCAACTGCGAATAAAATAGCTAATACCACTAATTAAAGCGAAAAAAAACTTTTTAAATCAATTTATTATTCATAATTAAATTTAAACGTATAATATATTTGTGTTCCCCTTTTAATTTTCTTTAATTTGATACCCTACTCGATAGAGTTTCTTTTTTTAAATAAACTTATTACTATTTCGCGCCAAAAGTACGCCATTTTTTTTTCCAAACCTATCTAAGGTTACTTGGGTTTTTAAGACGAATATAAGTATAATATAAGTATAAATATACCTTAACTGTCGAAATCCATCCAGCCGTTTGGAAGATATGAGGTAATAAATAAATTTACAAAACAAAACACTCGCATGGCAGTCGGGTAAAAAGTAGAAGAAAACTAATGTATTGGAATTAATTCCTTGCATTGTTTTTTAAATATGTCATAGTACAGTATTTCGCTGTTACCTACAGCAAAATATTTATTTGGAACCAGCTGTTCTTATTTGTCGATAAATAAATATACTTTATTTTTTACTTTTTGAAGTTTGAAATTAGTCTTTGTCTTTTTATTTTTTTATTTTTATATACTATACTATACTAGCTGCGCCCCGCGTGGTGATGGATGATGATGATGAAAGGTATCCTATGACTAATTCCAGGACCTATAGTACCTATATGCAAAATTTCACCCAGATCCGTTGAGTAGTTTACGCGTGAAGGCGTAACAAACAAACTCACATTCGCATTTATAATATTAGTTAGGATAAGTTTGCGCTTGACCACCCACGCCTGATGTTAAGCAGCATATAGTCTAAGATGATGCACGCTTACCTAGAAAACACCTATATACTCTGGATTTGAAGACACCCACTTTGCGGGAAAAACAGAGGCCGGCTGAGAGTTCCACATCCTCGCTGTACGTATGAAGAATGTGGAATCAAAGCGTTTAGTCCGTACGTGGGGAATATCAACCTTGTAAGGATGGCGCTTTGGCCGTGTCTGCCTAACCATCCGGTAATAAAAACGGGGCAGGTGGAACCAAATTATGCAATATTAAGGCACACTCTCCGAATTGTATCCAATAGAAGACATATAAACAAGCGACTTTACGTGGGTGCTCAAGGCTTTGCAACTGAGACGAGGCCAGAGTGTTGTCACTTATTAGCCTCCTAGCACGCCTCTCGATCGACATGTAGAGCCTCAAGCTGATACTTAACAGAGCTGTCCCATAGGAGAGAGCAGTACTCCATACACGACCTTTCTTGCTTGATACTCACTGACTGAATCCATTGACCAACAGTCCTTGGTATCCCTTATTCCTTCCAAACTCAGCAGCCAAGCTGTCCACGACCTGACTGCTGAGTTCTTCGTACTCCTTGCTTCCCGGGGCGGGCGGCTTGAAAGACTCGGCGAGGTTGGTGATGCGAATCAGCATTGTGTAGGATGCTTGCCCTGGGACTATTAGCTCGGTCGTAAATTCTTCTTCTTCAGGTTCTGTGGAGAGATTTTAACTTAGCAACCCTTATTTTGTCCCAGGGAAATCCTTAATGGATATTACTGGCTTTGGGGGTAGGGTGGTTATATGGGTCTTTTAACCATAGTGGCGGCCTATACCCACTAAAAACCCTGGGATGTTTCTGCCTGTCGTCTGTGTCAGGATTACGCGAACTCATCCGTTTGGGTTTGCTGATCCCCTCATCCCCCTTTTCTTGAGCGCCCCTTAAGGAGGCTGGGTTAGCGACTTGCCGTGCCTTCGTACTTATTAAGCATTTGGAAGAACTACTTTAATGATAGTGAAAACCATAATAAAATCCGGTGCATTCTTTACAAAAATCATGGACATGATAAGGTATAGATTTACTTTTTTTACGGCTGGCTAGCTACAACCTTCAAGTTGAAAATCTGTCTCCAAGGACTTAAAGGTGTGTTCCGGCAGCCTCAATTGAGAGCCAGTACCATTCCAGGCTAGGTGTGCATTACCATGTTCGACCACACTGTCACTTAACATCAGGTGTATTTTGAGTTTATCAAATATAAACAAAAAGGTCGTGTCAATGTGACGAACGAGGCGCTCTCCTGATGGTAAGAGATAACACCTGTCCATGACCATTACAGCGATATACAGAACTTTGAGTATCAAAACAAAGTCCAGGGTGTTGCTGTTTTGGCGCTCATTACTTTGAGATTTTCGATGGTTAGTCTCAACAGCTCTGTAATTTCGCTTTGAGAGGTATTTAAAATCTTACCAGGTCCACAGGGTCTGATGCAGACCTTCTCTTCGCTGACGACAGGCGTCTGCAGGTGCTTGCTGGTGCGCTTGTTGACGGGGTCGAAGTTCCCACCTTGGATGATGAACATCATATATAGACACTGGCTGTCTGTGAACGCTAGATCCTGAAAAATATATCAAGTTTAATTAGCACCTGGCGTAGATAATGGATATACGTTTTCAGAAAGTCTGTACAAAATAATATTCGATTTTATTTACGGGATTGGTTTATCAATGATTGTGACTTGTAACCATTGATTTATCTATAAATGAGTATTAAGGCTAGAGTTGCTAACCCAGAGAGATGTTTTGAGAGAGAGAACCCATTTTGACGTTTCTTATCCGTTGGAAGAAATAAAAAAGATGCGAAATTTTATTCTCTACAATAATGGTTTTAATAACTTTTGCCCTAAAGTGCATAGTCTCCGAAATATCGGCCAAAAACTTTTTTTCAAGATGGCGCTTGAAGCGCCGCCTGTATTTGTCAGCATTTTGTGATTTTATGCTCAGTAAGTGACCGTAAACCTTATAAAAAATAATTGATCGGAAATTTAGTGCGAGGTTACATTCTATTTTTACTGGCACTCTGTAGGTATACATAGCGATAACCATTATTGTAATTACAAGAATTATAACCTGGAACACCGAAGACGCCTCTTGTAGCTCTGGAAGCAGATATTCTACCAAATAAGCTAACAGGGCAGTCAAAGGAAATACATACTATGATTTATTCTGTGAACAGTACCTTCTGATCGCCTGTGTCCCGTTTTCTGACGAAGCTGAGTGTGGTGATGCCATCAGCCTGGCTGCCAGACTCCTTGGACAGGTCCTGGCGCGCGTCCACCCGCGGCGCGGAATACCCTGTCACCCACGTATCCATCAGGAACGGGCGCCCGGACCGAGGGTCCATCCAACCCACCACGGCGTCTGTCTGGGACTGGAATAAATAATATAGAATAACGCTATAAGAGAAAACCAAATAGGCGAAAGCAAGAAAATTTTGGCGAGACCGCGGAAAAACTATATCGTTACTTTGTTTTTACACGACTGCCCAAAAAGAGGAGTAAAATGTTTTCAAAGGTCATATTTTTTATGAAAAAGTTATGAGACGAACTAGGCGTTCTCCTTCTGCATTATAAAATTCATTCATTCATTCATTTTTCACTGTCATAACTTTCATTGTTTTTTTTTTTCGTTCATCATCATCACCAAAGTAAATAAATAAATATCGTAGGACATTTCACACAACGCCATCCCAAACTAAGCAAAGCTTGTACTATGAAAGTCAGATAACTGTTAGAATACTTAAATACACTTTTTTGTAAATACATACTTATAATACATACATCATCATCAAACTCACCATCTTTATATTATCACTGAACCCAATCCCGGTCCAGTGCTTAGTAAACTTAGTCTTGACAACAAACTTAACAGAGTCCTTCCCTCGCTTCTGTCCGAGATACTCCCAAGAAGCGTAATAGTCACATGTGTTGTTGGAAATAGATTCCGGATCACAGCTGCTGGGTAGCTTGTACTGCGCACCGCATTTGTCCACGAGGGGAGTGATATCTCCCGCTGATGGGGGTTTGGTTTCCTCTGAAAGGAAAGTCATGATTGAGATTTCATTAAGTGTTAAAGAAAGAGTCTCGTTGAAAACTAGTCAGCCGTCCTACAAAACAAAGCCGTCCTACAAAAATATTAAATAATTATTCTTGTTGTTGACGTAAATAAGTGTACATTTATGTACCAATATTTGAGAAAATAAATTGAATCGAATTGAATTGAAGTCGTTTTCCGCCGTCTGTACGCTTAGATCTTTTAAACTACGCAACGGATTTTAATGCGCTTTCTATTAATAGACAGAGTGGTTCAAGAGAAAGGTTTATATGTATAAAACATACATATTATAGTATATATAGTATAGAAGATTTGTAATCTGATGATGGTTAAAACATGTTTTGCAAACGCTGGTTAAACCTTACGAGATATATCAAAGTATAGTAGTATCTTTGTAGTATATAGTCGTTAGTATCTACATTGCACTCGTGTGAAACCAGGGCGGGGCGCTAGTTAATGTATAAGTGACAAAACTTAACTTAGGCAGTCGGAAGTCGAAACACACTGTTAAGTACTTGGCGACAGATTTTCAACTTGAGGGTGGAAGGTAACCAGCCGAGTACCATAAAGTACCCAACTTCCATACTATGGTTTCCTCATGGTGTTTTTCTTCACCGGCAGCTCAAGCTCATTGTTGGGGTTCGAACCGACCGCGCTAACCACGTTCCAGACCACATTCCTTGTAAGAACTGCTGATGTGTGGAACACGTTGCCAGCGTCTGTGTTTCCAACTAAGTACAATCCAGTGTTGTTCAAGAAAAACGTGAACAAGTATTTCCTAGGCAAGCGTGCTCCATCTTCGGCTACATCGTCGATTTCCATCAGGTGAGATCGTGGTCAAACACTAAAACACTGAGGTTCCAACGCTACAAATAAAAAAACTTTCAGAAATACTCACCAAAGAAGTTAATCCTCGCAACACCTCTCTGACTGCCATGACCATGGTACTTCAGCTCGTCTTGTCTGTAGAAGTCCCCAACTGACGCCGTCCCCCGCTCCAGCCCAGAAGGAGGCTGGTGGACGTACTTGCCGGGTTCTTGCCCCCGGGCCCAGATCACATGCATTGCGTCGTCTACGATGGAATGATCAGTGGGTTCCTTGGCCTAGAAAGATGGAGAGAGAGCATTAAAACAGAAATTTCATACTTAAATTAAGTCCTTAATATTATACCAATAACATGTCAATTTTTATTTATAACTTATAGTTTGACCTCCATCTCGCCTTATGTTAAGCAAAGATGTGATCTACGATGGAGCACGCTTGCCTAGAAGAAACCGATTCAGTCGCGACTTGAAGATACCAAGCTGTATCTTTCAAAGAACACCAACTCGGGCAGCAAATTCTAATGTGTAGCGGTTCGTATGATGAAGGTGGAGTAAAATCGCTTAGTTCGAGTTTTTGGAATATCAACCATGTAGCGGTGTCGCTTTTTAGAGTTCCTGGCTATCCGATAGTAGAATTGGCAGGGTGGAATAAGGCCATGCAGATCTTAAGCCCACTGTCTAGAGTGTATCTGTTAGAAAACCGACAGACAAGCAACTTTGCGTCAATCTTCAAGGCCTTTTCTGAACAAGCGATTTTATGAGTTTCTTAGCACGTCTCTCAATAAAGTCCAACGTCTCAAGCTAGTACTTGGACGATCAAAATCAAAATCAAAAAGTCATTTATTTAGTTTAGGCCCTGGTAAGGCACTTACGAACGTTAAGTTACATGTTTGAATCGACCACCGGCTCGTAATTACACTTCAACTGAGAAAGAAACAAAAAAAGTTTCCGGCAAGAAACTCAGCAAGGCATTTTTTGTGGATCTTTCTTTTCATATTAGGATACAGTTTAGTATTAGGATACAGTTTAGTATTAGGATACAGTTTAGTATTAGGATTATTTAGGATCCGGCCTAAATGTGAAAACAATACTCCATGCATGATCGAGCTTGTGCTTGGTATAAAGTGAGCAACAGTTCCAGCGTGAAATACCGTCGCACCTTTAAAGGATACCCAGCTTTTAGCAGTATCCAAGATAGTAAGATTTCGAAGCGCGCGGTGGCGTGGTGCATCCTGAAAGGGCGTTATAGATTACTAGCTGTGCCCCGCGGTTTCACCCGCGCTAGATGCCTACGTCATAGTAGTTTTATGCATGCAAAGTCTCAGCCCGATCGGTTTAAAATTGACAAAGTTTCATACGAACTTTCATCCCCTATTTTATCCCCTTGAGGGTAGAATTAATCAAAATCCTTTCTTAACGGATGCCTACGTCATAACATCTACCTGCATGCCAAATTTCAGCCCGATCCGTCCAGTGGTTTGGGCTGTGCGTTGATAGATCACTATGTCAGTCAGTCAGTCAGTCAGTCAGTCAGTCACCTTTGAGTTATATATATTTAGAAGATTCCAAAACTTTGTTTGTTGTAGTGATGTCTTGTCTGGCATTACCTGGATTTTCTTCCTGAACATGATGGTGGTGACTCCGTTCTCCTCGAAGCCGGATGCAGCCGTCACATCGTCGTGTCCGCCCCAGAATGTGTCCACTCGTGGAGTAGACCTGAACAATAAACATCACGTTACGAATTTTATATTTTAAAACTAGGTGCTAAATGTTCTTTACTAGTCCATCTAGATCCGCAGTATTCAACCGCCAAGCAGTAGTGTGAAAGCTTTACTGTATTCTAGATTGCAGCTAGTTGTTGTTTGTTTGTTGTGACTAACTTTTGTAGCGATGATAGCTCAGTGGTTAGCGCTGTCGGTTCGCATGCCAAAGGGCGTGGGTTCAAACCCCAACAATGAGCTTGAGCTGCCGCTGAAGGAAAACATCGTGAGGAAACCATAGCGTGGTGGTAGGGTACTTTCTAGTACTCGGCTGGCTAGCTACCACCCTCAAGTTGAAAATCTGCCGCCAAATATCTAACGGTGTGTTCCGGCAGCCTCACTCGAGAGCCAGTTCCATTACAGGCTAGGTGTGCTTTACCATCTTCGACCACACCGTCACTTAACATCAGGTGAGTTGTGGTCAAACACCTAGCCTGTCAGCGATTTAAAAAAAAACATCGAATGTCGCAAAGTAATGAACACAGATGTAATGAATACACTTGGTGGTAGATTTCCTTAGCGGTCGTGTAGGTAGGTACCACCGTAGTACCAGATATTCTGAAGCTAAGCAGTAGTGTGTAAACATTACTATGTTCCGGTTTGAAGGGTACTGCAGCTAGCGAAATTACTGGACTGTTGAGACTAACCATCTAGTCTCAAAGTAATGAGCGCCAAGGCAGCGATGTTCTGGACTTTGTTTTACTAATCAAAGTTCTGTGTATCACTGCAATGGTCATGGACAGGACATGGATGCAGCTGTAATAATCTCTGTTTCTGTCCTGCTGTTACATATAACCACGTGCAAATGTATCAATATTGCTGATGTTCAAACTTTCAGTGTGTATAGATTATTTATGTACTTACCTATCTCTAGTATAGTAGTCCAAAACTCTGTGGTAATTCCCCTTAGCAGTTCCGATAACTATATCGGTGCAGTCCATTGGGTTAAAATCGAATTTCGGCGCATATTCGTGAGCTGGGAAATATCCTGGAACACGGAGTAAATTTATAAAAATGTAATTAATAAAAAATGCAATTCACTGTTGACAAAATAAATAGAAAAACTTTTTTTTTAATTTTTTGACTTTATGACACTTTTAGTTATATATACAGGTAATTCATAAGTACATATTAGGCCATAAGTTTTTTTTAGAAGCGATTATAGCTCATTGGTTTCCGCGGTCGGTTCACACGCCGAAGGATTTGGGTTCAAACGCTGCCGGTGAAGGAACACATCGTGAGGAAACCATAGCGTGGTGGTTCTTTCTGGTACTCTACTGGCTAGCTACCACCCTAAGGTTGAAAATCTGCCGCCAAGCACCTAACGGTTTGTTTCGGCAACCTCACTTGAGAGCCAGTTCTATTCCAGGCTAAGTGTGCTATACCATCTGTGACCACACCGTCATTTAACATGATGCGAGCCTTGCTTATCAAACATTAAAAAAAACTATTTATATTTGTACTTCAATGTGTTCCTATGGTAAAAATTGTCCTCAATGATAAGTACAATGTTTTCTTTTGGTTTGTTAGTACAGCTTCTTGAACTAATAACCCTGTATAAGAAACAATATCGTAGTTCTTACTGGTAGTCATTCTGCTTCTTGAGATGTAGGGTTTGGGTTCGATTCCCGTCCAAGGCAAACGTTTTTAAGACGAATATAGATTGTTGTTGTCTTTATGTTTATTTTATAAGAACTTAAGAGTAAAAGTTTTATGACAATTGTCTGATTCCAATGTACAAGTTATATTTAGTTTAGGACTAGATGGCGTAGTGTGGAATATCCACCGATATTAGAAAGGCACCCACCCACGCTTACATTAGAGTGGATATTCCCTTTAAGCGCACCAAAAAAATTCAGACCACAAACGTTTTCCTAGAAAACTGCCGATGTTTGTTGTTGCCTGCGTCTTTGTTTCCAACTAAGTACAACCAGCAGTTTTTAAAGAGACGTGAATAGCTATTTCCTCAGCAATCGTGCTCCATCATCGGCCATATCGTCGTTTTCCATCATATACTTTGTAGTAATCCTTAGCAGGAGGTCGTCTATGTAGGTAACACTGTAAATACCAAATATTCTGCCGCCAAGCAGTAGTGTGTAAACATAACTGTGTTCTAGTTTGAAGGGTACCTACTACAGCTAGAGTAATTAGTATTGTTGAGACTAACCATCTAGTCTTAAAGTAATGAGCGCCAAAGCAGCGATGCCATGACTTAGTTTTGCTACTCAAAGTTCTGTGTATTGCGTATTACATATATACATATGTATATCATATATTGTAAAAATTGTATAAACATACACTAAGACTTATTAAAGGAGACGGTTCTCGCTCGCCGATTTGGCCATTTCAATCGATTTTGTATTTTGATTTTTAAACCAAAATAAGTGGAACAAATATGTCATCCAAGTAAACGAAGTCGCATATTTTGCTTTCCTGTGGTTTTTGCGGTTACAAGAATAGTCTAATGAACAACCTACCTTCCGGTTTTATCTTACAATTCGATAATACACCGGAACCCCCGTAATAAAACAATGTAACCTAACCGTGTTTTTTTTTCTCTCTTTCTTCTTGGCATCGCGCTCTGTGCAATCTGCCAGTTTCAATGTTTCTGTATTTTGTTTGCGGTCTTCAGCTTTTTTATCTTTATATTCAAAATCTTACTTGGTCAAATTCGTGCCAGTCAAATCTAGTAATTCATTGGTATAGTAGTGGCGACTTTACTATTTGCTTCGATGGAGTTTTGGACGCAATGCGAAGTCATGTTTCACCGCATTATATCACTTTCCCACACTCGCACTTGAAATTCGGCACTTTATGAATAAAACATCACTATTTTATACATAAACACTCCAAAAAACACTAGTTTTGGAAAAAAATACAACGGGCCGACACGACTCTTTCCGCGTTTCCGCCAAAACTCACCTAACCGTGTTTATTGTGTCGATTTTATTTATTGTGAATATTATTATTCACATAGTCCATCTCACAGATTGTACAGTTGGTCATCTTGTCATTGAGAGGGTGGCGTAACGTGCCATGGTGGCCTTCAAGATTGAAATAAAACGAATTTTACTTCGTCTTTAAAAATTCACCTAATTTCCAAATTTCCATTTTATAACTTGTTTACAATGTGTTAAAGAAATAGGTATTAAATGGTACAAGGATTATGACAACCACCTTCCCGCATAACCTATCCGCCGATCAAAACGCTTGCGCGTTTTAAACCAGTACCAGCGCCATCTAGTTTTATACACCTTCTTTAGGGTTCTAAGGAGGAAAACAAGTTTTTATAGGATTCATTTTGGAGAATGTTTTTGTTTTTTTTTTCGTAAAAAGTAATAAGACGAACGAGACGCTCTCCTGATGGTAAGAAATAATGCCTATCGCAGCCATTGCAGCGATATACAGAACTTTGAGTAGCAAAACAAAGTTCAGGGCATCGCTGCTTTAGCGCTCCTTACTTTGAGACTTTCGATGGTTAGTAACAACAGCCCACTAATTTCGCTAGCTTCCCTTCAAACCGGAACATAGTAATGTTTTAAACACTACTGCTTGGCGACAGAATATCTGGTACCTAGACGACCTCCTTCTAAGGAGAAGTCACGTGCTACAACCTTGTTCTTCCATCCCCTTTTTGCTACAGGGCAAGTACAAAGACGACCCACTACCACCTATACATAATGTAATTTCCTTTGGTACGTAGCAATCGTTCTCAATATAATTTCTCATCCGTACCGCTAAAAAAAGGAATGGGACAAGTTGGCTACCTCGCATGGGGAATTTGCCTACCTAAAATTAAAATCAATATCCTACCGTAATCAAATATTATCAATTAATAAGCTAAGTACTAATTATGGTATTATATAAAGTATCATTCGGTAAAGTTCTGCTTCGACACCTGAAGGGCATGGGTTAGATTTTCCACTAACATATTTTGTGTGACTAATATAGATGGGTGTTCTATATATGTATATTGTAAGTATTCACAACAAAAAAAACACGGACTAGTGCCAGTCAGACTTGCCCACCGAGGGTTCCGAACAAACTTGTAGGCATGATAAGTTCTTATTTTCATTTCTTGCATTTTTTTGTGATTAAATTAAAAATGTTAAATTTTTCACAGCTACCTTTTAATTCAACCCTGCCTCTACTACAAAGTTGATTATATTGTTATTGTTAAGAGTCTTGAGCTTAAAATAACTTATTGTTATTGTTTAGAGCTTCTTAACAATAACAATATAAGGAACGCCATTAAAAAAAATTACTTCAACTTAATAAAATACTTCATATTCAAGTAAGATAGGTGTTGTATCGGTATGCTATAAAAATGAAGTGAAATATTGCTTATTTTTTGTACCTAATATTCAAATTTTCAATCATTCAGAAGTATGTGTTATGCCCGAAACCACAAAATAAAAGATCATTAGAATAATCTTTAGAAATAGTAATTAATATACCAACAATAAGTACTCAGTTTAGTAACCAATCACTAATTACGGATCAATCAGGGTGTTACCATAGGGCCACCACCGTTTATAACATTCAATGCTTTTTAGAAATAAAAAAAAGAGTTAAAGGTATCTGAAATCAATAGAAAATACCGAAAAAATAGAAAAACGTATAAATTAACACAAGTATTATAGAAAATTAACAAATGAAGAAACAGTTATGTAGTAAGAAAAGGAAAAAAGAAAGGTTCGGGAAATGGAGTAAAAGACGTGGGAAAGGCAGAAGCAAGCATGGCTAAGCAGAATAAGAAATATTAAAGCTTAAAAAATTGAAATATTATGAAATTATCAAAAACAGGAAGGTAAGAAATATTGAAGTTTATAACAAAGAAAAATAAATAACTAAAACAGAAACCAAAATTGTATACCAATTATAACAATATGATTAATTTTAAATCACGTCATTATTATACTTAAGCTTCAATAGTTAAAATGTAAATGAATAAGCGTTTAATGTATAAGATCAACCTTTTTGTTACACATTTTATTATTCTGCAGGTAGTTTTGAAATGTAAATTACCATGCATAATATGATTCTTAACTAGTATTTCAAGTTAATATGTTATGTATTAGTTATGTTATATAATTTTTTAATTACAATACAGTGCTATTTGCTGTACATTTACTTAAATATAATATTTATAATTATAAAATATATTCAGTGGTAATAACATTATAACGATAATGGACTTTGTTAGATCTGTAACTTTGAAAAGATCGACATAATTTGTTCGTTATCAGATGGGTATAAAAAATTACTAAAATCTGACACCAAAAATGTAAATCGCACTAGTAAGAAGCAAAAGATGTAATCATCTCTCCCACCCTGCACGAGATTAAGATAAATAATATAGGATTATTCATAATTAGTTCTGACGCCAAATAACATTCGTAATGCGATTCATAACCAGAAATATGACCTTTATGACCTTCGGTGAAGAAAACCTCGTAAGGAAACCATGGTATAGCATGGTGGTGGGGTACTTTCTGGTACTCAGCTCGCTACCACCCAAACGTTGAAAATCTGCCGACAAGCACTTTATGGTGTGTTTAAGCAGCCTCACTTGAGAGCCAGTTCTTAAGGTGTGTCAACCATCTTCACACCGTCACTTAAAAGAACTGTTTGATTATGAACGCAATTGTTTTATGATGTCAGCTTCTATTAAATGATCTTTTGTTAACCACTGAATATATTTTAAGGTGTGCAAAGCATGGTGCGTTACCTTCTTCTTCTCTTAGTCCTTTGACTAGCAAATTCTCGTCCGTTTCAGCAGGGGGTTCGGGTGATGGTTCCGGTTTGGAACTAGGTTCCGGTTTGGAACTAGGTTCCGGTTTGGAACTAGGTTCGGGTTCGGAACTAGGTTCAGGCTCAGAAGTAGGTTCGGGTTCAGAAGTAGGTTCCGGTTTGGAACTAGGTTCGGGTTCAGAACTGGGTTCAGGTTCTGATTTGGGTTCGGGCTCGGAAACAGGCTCTGGTTCAGTAGTTGGTATGGGCTCTGGATTTGGTTCAGGCTCTGATTTAGGTTCAGGGTGGGGTTCGGGTTCTGATTTAGGTTCAGGATGGGGTTCGGATTCTGATTTAGGTTCTGCAGTGGGTTCTGGTTCTGAAGCCGGTTCCGGTTGCGATTTAGGTTCGCGAGATGATATAGATTCAGCTGGTTTGGGGCTATCGTCAGAGTTAGGTTCAGCTTTGGGTTCAGCGGTAGGCTCAGGCTCTGCGCTAGGCATAGGGTCAGATTCGTACTTTGGTTTAGGACTAGGTTCCGGTTCTGAACTAGGTTCTGCTGTAGAATTAGGTTCAGGTTCAGTCGAGGGTTCAGCTGTTGAATAAGGTTCGAAACCAGCTTCTGTTGTAGTTGCTTTTAACTGAATATTTAGATTATTTAGACTAGATTTAGATTTTCTCTCTAATTCTAATTTCGGTTCGGGAGTGGGATTTGGTTCTTGTGACAATATAGTGGTCGATGTGACGACATCTGTAAAACAATCATGCGCCATTATATTTACATTAGTAATGGTTTATTCAGAAACGTCGAATAGATATGTTTCGACTAGGTTATGCTCTGTTTCATCAGAACACTTTGTGGCATTAATTAGTTCAAACGTTTCTAAATAGTGTTTTATACAGACAAAAGTTAGATTGTATTTTTAGAATTGTATTGTGCATTACATTTGCATGTGTGGCTGTTTAGCTTTTGTGTGTTAATATTTTTATGTGCTGAGGTTATTTCCAATTATTTTTCTTGTATTGATCTGATACTTACTTGGCGTATCTTGCGCTGCTCGTTTAGGTCGTCCTGTCAAACATGATTTGAAATGTTAGAATAAATATAAAATTCTTCACTAAATATTTAACATTTTTAATACTAAGGCCGTTCTTAACATCATAAAGCAAATACATTAAAAATACTGAATAAACCTTTATCATCTCACTGCTGTCTATTTTACCGATTGATCTCCTTCGCTGGCTTGATGTGGATTGTGGAAATCACATGCACCATTGAAATTGTTAACCAGGCTTTTTAATTAAAAATAGGCTTACGCTTGATCACCGCTTTCCCCATGTTGAGCGAAGATGCAAATTATGATGCACGCTTGCCTAGAAGAATATGCTATATAAACTGCATGGTCAATACAGTTTAACTCACAATATTTTCCTTCGCAAAAAACCTTCAAAAATATGTTATGTCTAAAGGCAAATTTGAATCTCACTTATGGTAAGGCGCGTCTTTTCCAAACTACTTCTTCCAACAAGAAACAAAAATCAAATTAAAAAAAAAGTAAAAATTCTTACCTTTAGAACTCGACACTTTATAGGAAACGCTTGTTTTGACAGTGACATCATTTCCTAAGTTCTTGAAGTCTAACCCATCTAATGAATGCATCGCTACCCTTTTGTTTCTATCATTTTCCGCTGGGCTTGTTGTGGTAGGTTCTGCTGTTGGTTCTGGTTCAGAACTAGGTTCAGGTTCGGAGCTAGGTTCAGGTTCGGAACTAGGTTCGGGTTCAGAACTGGGTTCCGGTTCTGATGCTGGTTCAGGTTTTGGATCTAAAGCTGATTTAGGTTCAGCAGTGGGTTCGGGTTCTGACTTAGGTTCTGGTTTTGGCTCTGGTTTTGCATTCGGTTGTGATTTTGATTCTGGCTCAGCTTTAGGTTCTGGTTCCGGTAGCGGCTCTAGATTCGGTGTGTTAGCTGGAAAATTGATAACACCTTTACCCTGGCATAAATAAAGTTGAATATCATCTATCCCAGTAATAAAACAAGAAAAGGTCCGTCTATCGGTTCTATAGAAATCGAATAGTATTGTAAGTACTTACATTTTTCTTCAATAACGGGTCCTAGTACCGGAAAGTTTTTACACTGCTTCGTCAATCCATTGGGCCGCCACCCGATACCTGATATTAAACAATAAATTCAACACCCGCATTCATAAAGATCGTTACATATTTTACTTAAATTGGACAATACAAAAATGATCTGAGTTAACTATTAGTATAGCTACATCTTTTTCCTTACCAGCATAAGACGTTCCGTTTACCATCATGACAACTTCGATCTCCCCGTTCTCTTTTAATATTCGCCAATATAGGTTGAATTTGTCTGAGAGCACCCGTTTGCTGTACAAAGCAAGGTTGATCGTCTTGTCCTTCCATGGCGACTCTAAAAATTAAAAATACATACCCAAGTTAGGAAGGTTTACTAAGTTGCTCCATATATGTATACATACATATATACAGAGCATGTATTAGATTTACGCTTGTAATTTTTAAAACCAAGAAGACGAAGAATGCCTTTTAAAAAATATCCATTTCGTTTTCACATTTGCTTCAATCAATGACACATAAGCAGCATACATCTCTTTGACCCTAAATGCGATTTATTGATCTTTGACATATTGAGAATTTATTCTTTGTGAATTTATAATAATTGTCATTACGTCGTCGTGTACAATACCACATTCTAGATTTTATAGACATTATGCTCCTAAACTATCAATTGAAGTAGGTACATATTTACTTACTTATTACATCATTATTGTGTATGACTTTTTGGCATGCAAATTGAACTTATATCCCTTCATCTCACCCTAAACCCATTTTTTTAAATGTGTGTGGATTAGTTGTTTTTTATTTTAAATTACTTAAACCGCTTTTTAGCTTCACGTCCAACTTTGAAGAGTTTGCCATTTTAGAATGTTGTATTCTGCGTCTAAATTTGTATTAGTTGCAGAATTTACAAAATTTTATACCGGATTCAGAATTAAATTTTAATTTAGAATTAAGTTCTGGTTCAGAAATATATTATTAAATATTTAGTACAAATTATGAATTTAGTTTAAGTTTGGAGTTAGTTCGGGTTCAGAATTTAATTCTTGTTCAGGATAATTCAGTTCGTGTTCGGTATTTGGGGCTACGTCCAAACTGTACACTATACATGATGTGCACAAGGTTCGATATACGGTACCGAACTGGTTGTTATGCAGGTTTAAATGCAGGACTTACTTTTATTGCATCCTTTTCCGTAGAAGCCATTAGGGCAGTAGCACATCTTCGTCGGCGATTCGGTCGCGTTCACATCGAAACACTTTCCTCGCAGCCCACAGTCGTTGTCCTCGGAGCATTCATCCGCGAACTGGCAGCGGGTACCCGAGTACATCTTGTGACATTTGCAGCGGCCGAGGATGTGGAATCCGTGACCGGAACACGTCTCGTGATACTCTTTGCCTGGAAATAAATTTATTTCATTTATTGATTTAATTAATTAAACTTTACAGTCTAAAAAGAATCAACATTTTATTAACTTTATTGTTTTCACAAAATAATATTAAAAGTCTACATTATGATTATGATACAGTAGATTCATGGTACTTTCTAGTACTCGGCTGGCTAGCTACCACCCCAAGTTGAAAATCTGCCGCCAAGCACCTAACGGTATGTTTCGGCAGCCTCACTTGAGAGCCAGTATCATTCCAGGCTAGTGCTTTACCATCTTCGACCGTACCGTCACTTACCATCAAGTGAACTGTGATCAAACACCTAGCTTGTCAAACATAAAAATAATATTCCTTTCAAGGTTAGAATGATTAGCCTAACCAAGATAGGATTAGTCCAATTTAACTGTCAAGCAAATAAAAGAATGCATTAGCAAGATATTTACAAAGTTTTTTTCAAACATCTGGGTCACCTTGGCATGAAATATATGTATGGAATGTAGTTGGTGCGATATGGGTTAAATTAAAATAAGTAAGTATTATTTTGTCTGTGCTTATTGAATCTATTACTAAGATTAAATACGTACTTAATTTAACATAACTTGTCGCTCAAGGTCATTTATAAAAGTCACTTTATGTAATAGTAATGAGACGAACGAGACGCTCTCCTGGTTATAAGAGATAACGCCTATCCATGACCATTGCAGCGATATACAGAACTTTGAGTAGTAAAACAAAGTCCAGGGCATCGCTGCTTTGGCGCTCATTACTTTGAGACATTCGATGGTTAGTTTCAGTCCCAGTAATTTCGCTAACTGCAGTATCCTTCAAACTGGTACATAGTAATGTTTACACACTACTGCTTGGCGGCAGAATATTATGAAAGTTAATAGTAGATATTATGGAAGTAGAAAATGTTTCGTTTAGATTTTACAGACATTCATACCAGCACAACCATTTTGCATTTTGGGTCGGTGTGTCAACCCAAACATTTCTTGTTCTTCTAAGTCTGCGTGCTTCATCTTCGACCACATCATCGGTTACTATCAGGTGAGTTGGTAGACAATCGCGGATTCAACCGTATTTAAAAAAAAACTAAAATAACCCATCTTTCTAGATCTTGAACAACTTCATGCCAAGTATTGGATTCTAGATCTTGGAAATCATTAGGTACATAATTCTTCCATGGTACACTTAAGATGACCGACAAGTCTTCTACGATATGGCATTCTAAAATAAGCCCTTGCATCCTTTCTAGATTGGTCAAGCCAGCGAGATCTATCGGATTTTGTCTCACTAATGTTGAGTTATAATCTGCATACATATACAGAAAGTATTTTGATATTTTTGAACATTTTAAAACAAGTCAAAGTCACAAAAAGCAACTGACTCGGCACTGATTTATTGGTTGACTCGGCAGTGACTTTACTACAAGTTTTGACGGATTATGGTAGCCTCACAAAAAACTCATGTATCACATATTGTTTTTTTTAGATTAATCATGGTCAAGTTAACTTTAAAATCTCACATATGAAAATTAATAAAGCAAAGAACTCATTTTATAAGATAAAAGTAATAAAAAACATGAAATAAAAATAAAAAGGTCAAAAAAAGGTCCAAATTATATAGTTTTCCTTCCACACATACTATGAATAAAGTACAATAAAAAAAAAGTTTTAAAAAATATGCGGTAACACGATTTCACCACGTTCCCGCCAAAATTCGAACTTATGGTTCTCAAGTTTTTCTGTTGTTTTTTTAAAACTAAATCGGCATGTATACTCACGTGTAAGGATATCGATGTCTGCGCAAGACCAGAACCTGTAGTTAGAGCCCCACTCGCCTGCTTCCCTCTGCAGCTGGAGTGTGCAGTTCTCACATGTGAAGTCTTTTGGCAGACGAACTTCGTACTTCTGCGCTCTGGAAAATTCGATGAAAATAAATGCCTTATTTTAGAACAACTTGTTCATACATCAAGTACTACACTGGCAGCGATAGTTGAAAATCTGACAGCAACTAACGTCTCACTCGAAAGTCAGTTCCATTTCTTACCAGTCAGTCAGTTATATTTCCAGACCATCTTAATCATCAATTGACATCAGGTGAGCTGTGGTCAGACACCTGTCAACCAGCAACCTTTACATCCTAAGACTTATGAAGAAATAAATAAAAATTTGTGATGATGACTTCAATCAATTTTGATATAAGAAACGACCAATGAAAATCCTCAGCTGCAATCAAACTTTCCGTCAACATTAGTAATATTAAAATAATACTTACGTGACATCATCTCTGACGAATTCCGACCCTGCTGCTCTCGGAGTAAGGTCCAAAAGCGGTCGCTCCAAGTAATCCAATATTCTCAAACTGTATCCTCCCTAAAAGTAGAATCCGTTTAGTAAATTTTTCAGACCAAAGTAATGTTAAAAAATTTAACAATAAAAAAATACTAATGACTGTTAGATTAGATTGCAAATAGTTTAGTTAGATAATTTTCATAAAAAAATATTGCAAAAAGAATTCGCCCAACGTGGGGCTCGAACCCACGACCCTGAGATTAAGAGTCTCATGCTCTACCGACTGAGCTAGCCGGGCCTGTACTATCTTTGTTGAAATTATTATTCGCTTACCCGATGAGCATACGCTAAGTGCCAATGTACTGTAAATGTCGATCCCGCTAGAAACGACGTCTTCACTGACCCTAGAACAAAAGGAAATAAAAATTAGAAGAAATAGAAAAGGATAGAAATGTATGCCCTCACTCTGACACGTTGAGACATGGCCCGGAAACTTCCATGATCTCCTAATTCTAAGGCATTGATCTCTTATTTCACGTGTATAGTACGTTACGAACTGGAAAGCTATGAAATTGATGAAATAGGAAAATTGGGGCGGGGAATGAAACAGGTTCAAAGAAAATGGTACTAAACCAAATACTGACATCTATTTCGTTATATAAGTATTAGTTCAATGGCACCGTTTCACCCGAAGCTCCACTCAGTGGCGAGTAGCAGAACTACAATGTAACACATTTCACAGAGCTTTACTCAATCACGCACAGATGTCGCAACTTGTAACATTATTCGACGTGGGAATTAAAAGTTTAACGCAAAACAGTTAATTTTAACGTAACGAAGCAAATTAAATTTCTCACGATAGTTACGCACTTCCCATCTTGATGAAATAATAATTTGTATTGCTAAACAGATAAGTTATAATTAGAGAAAACTAGTAAAACATAAACCTTATTTTTATTATAACTCGTCTAGCCCAGGTGTGGCAAAGTGATTTGAATTATTTAAATTTTTCTAGTATTTTACTGTATTTAAATGAAAAAGTATCAATATAAAGTATAAGATAGAAAAAAACAACAAATAAGTGATTAAATGTAAGTGATATCGGTTATAAAATACAATAAACAACACAATTTTTTTTTTATTTTTTTTTAATTAAGCTTACAAGCCTCCTTGGCAATCATAAACATAGGAGAACATTTGAAACAGCGCCATCTAGCGCCATATAGAATACTTAACGTTTTTTTTTTTTAAATAATGTTTGGTATATTATTATGATACATATTTTTTTGTATTGAAAAGTATTTCGAATTTTCACCCTAATGTAAACGAGACACTTACCATCACCCAAATGACATTCCTGTCTCGTTAATTATAAAAAATATATTATTTGATACCAAATTTCGATCCGCAAAGAGCAATAAGAAAAAGTTAATAGAATAACTGTTCAATGAAAAGAAAGTAACATATTCTTAACTTTGTCAAAGTAGAAACGTTTTAAAAAATTATTGATTTAATAGAAAATTAAATACATACCTAATAGTTACAAATCAAATCCAAGTCAAATGCGAACCGGCTACGCGCACAGGAGGTTCCGTACTACAACTAACAATTTCTGTTAATCACGTATTTCTTGGTTCTCAGCGCTTGATGTCAACTCACAATTGGTTAGTTCTTGGGGGCCATCTACAAATTACGTATTCATTATTTTTAGCCCCTCCCCCATCCTCCCCAGGTGTGACGACCAGATCACATTTATGAGACTCCCCCCTCCCTGGTATGACGTCACATATTTTGCAATTTTACATCAGGAACAGTTAAAGCAGAAGTTCCAAAATCAGGTTTATTACCATTTAAATTGTTTTTTAATAAATCAACTAAACTAAAAAAAAATGATTTAATTAATTCAAATAAACTAGCCAACAAAACAATTTAAGCGTTATGCTCATACAGATAGAGTTAAAAATATTTGAAGTTTTTCGTTAATAGTTCAAATTTCGTCTTTTAATGCTTAAATAAAAATATCTCGCTTTCCATATTTTATTCTCTTGTTTCCGTATAAAGTAAATCTCGCAAATTGATTTGCTATGTATGTTTATTATATGATCTTTGAAACGCTATAAAAAATATCCTAAAAAATCATTAAAAAAAAATCACCTTTAAATCATTTCTTACGTTTAATACAGCTTCAATTCCCAACATCAACATCTTTTTGAGTTGTTCTTAATAATCATTAGTATTATAAAAAGTCCAAAAAATACAATATTTCGACCGTGACAGGACTCGAACCTGCAATCTTCGGATCCGAAGTCCGACGCCTTATCCATTAGGCCACACGGTCGTTGAGAAATCCAAGAAAATTTAAAGGTTTTTTCTTTTCAGAATGCGCACGCAACCATTTTCTTAGCGATCAATAAAGTTTTAGAAGTACCGTCATAATCGATTTTTAATTAACACCTATGAGTTGCGCTTTACAATATTACTTTTCTTCATTTTTTTTACTGTACAAAAGAATCATAAATGTCTACTGCACGAATCCTTTGTGATAATTTTATAAAGATCGCCTCAGCCGCTCGACTAGATAAACAGATAGGTAGGATTAGGTACTACGAAACAATATATCTGGAAGATATCTGTTTTAATGATAAGGCAGCCATTGAAGACGCTATTTCATCAAGTATCATATATGTTCATGAAAAGGATTGTACCTAAATAGCAGCAAACAGAGGCATGCAAAAAAGGAAGAGGCCTTTTCCCCAACAGTGGGACAAGATGGGCTAAAATAATACTAATAAATTACTGTATATTGAAGAGTCTTGACCAACATCTGAAGAGACTCTCGCTAGACGATTGGGGTTAAGGGTCAGATCCAAAAGGCAGTGATACTTGACACGGCGTGCATTGTTAGGAGGTTCCTAACTCTGCAGCCCTAACCACCGGCAGCTTGAGCCCTGCCCCGCTGTCGGCAGCACCCTAGTTTTTAAGTGGTTTATATTATTTATGTGTTTTATTTTATACATATTATATTAGCGACCCAGCTTCGCACAGATAGTAAAGCATATTATGTTTAAGTTGATAAAGATCAATACGGTAGGTAACCGTTTAAATAGCTTTCCAATTAATGGGTATAATAAGCTATCCTTAAAAGGTAGATATATGCCACCACGGACTTCTTTGTAGATCTATAAAAGAGGAATATGCCACCATGCATAGTTTTATTAAATTTCAAAGGGATTCGGCAACGTTTTCGATGAAAGCTCCCAGGTGGCTTGACCTTTTCCGTCACTTCCTACAATTATCATCATATTTTAACTAATTGACACAAAACCTTGACAAATTATATACCTAAATCTTCCTCGTGAATCACTATCTATTGTTGAAGCTCGCATGATAATTCGTTCTGTAGTTTTTAAGTTTATCGCGAACAGATAGACGGACAGACGCGGTGGTATAATATGTATTGATTGATAATGTAAAAAATTCATAATTTAAGAAAATCTTTATATAAATGATAATAATAATTACTATATTGTGGTATTATTATTGAAAATATGTAAAAACATAGTTTCTATATCATCATTGTATAACGGCTATGAGTAAACAAACACATTTCACTGTCCATAGAATATTGAGTACATTTATACTACAAATGACATCTCGAATGGCCACGAAGGCATCTGGTCGGGTGTGACACCTGACACACCAGCCCTTAGCCTCTCACTCTGAGCCAGACATTAGCCAGAACAACACGTGCCTAGCGCACAGATATTGCGTTTCTAAATCAACTCAGAACGACGTATTTTGATTCGATTAGGCAGCATTCTTTGTAACCATTAAAATCAATTACTATCACCACTCGATGGGAGCTATGATAGACAGTAACCCTCCGAGCGAATCAGAGGCGTTTGTGATCAAATACCCCAATCATCATTACTTTCAACAACGGTAATTCATTTAGCCCACTGCAAGATAATGCTTGAACTTCCCCTCTTCTAGTTTTTTGACCACATCTCACCTGATGTTAAGTGACGGTGTGGACGAAGATGGTAAACACACCTGGAATGGAAAGCTCACAAGTGAAGCTACCGGAGCACAGCGTTACATGATTGGCGGTAGATTTTCAACTTGAGAGTGGTAGCTAGCCAGCATAGTACTAGAAAGTACCCTACCACCACGCTATGGTTTCCTCACGATGTTTTCCTTCACCGGCAGCTCAAGCTCATTGTTGGGGGTCTTCATTATTCAGCGTCTCTCTTGTCCAAGTGCTTTCACAGACCTCTCTAATTTTTAATGTGTAACGAATCGAACGAGACGTTCTCCTGATGGCAAGACATAACGCATGTTCATAAGCATTGCAGCGATACACAGAACTTTGAATAGCAAAACAAAGTCCAGGATATCGCTGCTTTGGCGCTCATTACTTTGAAACTTGTGGTCTTAAGAATAGTTTCGCTAGCTGGGTACCTAATATGCTTAAAAATAAATATCAAATTTCTGCCCCTGTTGGAAAAAATATACATCTTGGGCTGGTTGTAGTCCCTCTCAAACCGGAATACTGTAATGTTTACACACTACTGCTTAGCGGCAGAGTATCTGAATATCTGATAGACGATCTTCTGCTAAGACCTACCACCGAGTATATATTATTATTTTCTCTAAAGATCTAACTCAGACGGAAGACATTTCACTTCGAATGAAAGACCGAGAAGACAAGAACAAGACATTGGTCTGTAACAAAAACAAACTTCCAGAAAGGTTCCACTTTCTTTATTATCCACGGAACCCTAAACTTTATTAATTATATTATGCATTTTTTAATTTTTTCCTAACTACGCAAGAAAATAGGATTACAATTGAGTTTCTAGTAATTGTAATATTTGTCTAATTAAAAAATATAAAAACAAAAGACTTCGCAGCCGGTAGGATTCGAACCTACGCTCCCAGAGGGAATCTGATTTCGAGTCAGACGCCTTAACCACTCGGCCACGACTGCTCGATAAAAGGTGCGAAATTACGTAACATATTCTCAGGTTAAAATAAAAGATTTATTCTGTCGACAGTTGAAACGACATTTACTTTGATCGAGTTACTTAACATTTTTTATAAGTAGGTACCGTGAGTTTATTTGTTAGCTTTGATATAAGACATTTTAGTCATTTTATGCAGATTTGGGTTTAACCTCTACACTTCACCATCTTCGACCACACCGTCACTTAAAACATTAGGTGAGCTGTGGTCAAACACCAAGCCTGGAATGGTACTGGCTCTCAAGTGAGGCTGCCGGAACACACCGTTAGATGCTTGTAGGTAGATTTTCAACTTGAGGGTGGTAGCTAGCCAGCCGAGTACTAGAAAGTACCCCTACCACCAGGCTCGGGTTTCCTCACGATGTTTTCCTTCACCGGCAGCTCAAGCTCATTCTTGGGGTTTGAACCCACGCCCTTCGGCATGCGAAATTGCGAACCGACTGCGCTAACTACTGATCTATCATGGCTACTGTTAATGGTTGGCGCGGTCGGGTCATACGCCGAACAGCGAGGGTTCAAGCCCCAACAATATCATAAGGAAACTATAGCATGGTGATAGGGAATTTTCTAGTACTCGGCTGGCTAGCTCAATGAAAATCTGTCGCCAAGTATCGCTTGAGAGCCATTTGAGTGTTTACCATCTTCGACAATACTGTCACTTAACATCAAGTGAGCTGTGTCAACAGTAATAAAAAAAAACCTTAAAATATTGCAAAAAGAAAATGTTTTCAAATTGTAGTAGGTATCTAT
This sequence comes from Biston stratarius, assembly GCA_950106695.1. Taxonomy (NCBI): domain Eukaryota; kingdom Metazoa; phylum Arthropoda; class Insecta; order Lepidoptera; family Geometridae; genus Biston; species Biston stratarius. The sequence goes on along the minus strand of OX467116.1, from coordinate 8,401,709 downwards.
AGTAAAAAGATTAAGAACAACTGGCTTACAACACAAACAACAAAAACAAAGTAAACAACAATTTGAAACAAAAACAAAACGTTACAGTCACGACCTGCCTCAATAACAGATTATCAGTGAAGTAAGTGTTTATTAAACTGTGAATCATGAAGATTGCAAGGATGACGCAGAGGCCAATGACCCCACGAGAAATAGCTGTTATTAATAATAATTTATATCCGATTGTTAATTTTTATATAAAGTTACCACTTTATTGTGTAGGTACTCCCCGCTTAAAATATAACGAGTCTTCCATTCGCAAAAGCGAGACAGAAGTATTCAATCTTGCTCTATCACGTTTCCGCGCGGCGAAAATTAGCATTCTAGTTACGAGATTTTATACAAAGTTGGATATTTAAAATCCAATTTCTTCCCAGATAATATAAACAGGCATTTACAATTAAACTATCAATTTTTACAATTGAAAATTGTTTAAAAAAAATTAAATAGCTCGACCAAAACAAAAATTGAATACAAACTACATAGCTCATTGAAAATGTAACACTTTTTAATTTGGTAGGGTTATATCTTTGATTATATACCCGTCTATATAATCAAAGGGTTATAAGTCTTTAAACTAGGTACTTATTATGTTTATATTAGGATATTATAATAACGTATAAAATACTACGAATTGGTTTTATTTATTTACCTCGACCTTTCGGCCGTTTACAATAGCTCTAACATGGTCGAAACGTTGATATTAATAAATAGAAACGGTATGCTTAGTGCGAGTTTCCTAAACAAATCGAATTACTTAACTACAGCGTAAATCGAGCATACGTTGGTCACGTTGTAAAGTGAGTAAGTCTGAGTGTGAGTGACAAACTAGTTATTCGATTCGAATGACGTTTGGTCACCGAGTACAGCGTTTATTTTATTTCGTATGTTGGTAGCACGTGGCTTTTATGTGATAAGCCGACCAAATTAAATACAATGATTATCTAACGCTATTTGTATGGAGGCGTTGTACTATCAAAAATAGTCGTGTTACACTTGGCGTCACTTATTGGATTTTATTATGTAAACAAACTGTGTGTATCTTTATAAGTGAGTCTTTAAATTATTCTTTATAACTCGATTTAAAATAAAAGGAAAAATGAAAACAAGCCAGCATCAATTTGGCTTGTTAGTATGCTATGCTTTTATGGAAGAGTAAGTATCTAATAAGAATAAGATCAAGATCTTTACAATACCTATTTAATACGAGTTGTTGAATTGAACTTGTAATATACCTATTCTGTACTTTTATTTTCTAGTCATGGAGATCTTAGTAAGCCTATAACCAATGTCTATATCCCAGCAGTGATATAAGGTCCTCGTAATGGTGGATGGTCCACCGCCACCACCACCGCCACCGTTGGGAGGACCTTATATCACTGCTCAATAGTGATGGCAGTGGTGATTCAAAATCCAGAGAGTAGTGAAAAAAGGTTAAAACGATATACATCATCATCATCATACAACATTTTATTAGTGTTTATTATCGGTTGAGGACTTGCTGTCCTTGCTTTTTGCCGTCGACCACATTCTCCAAGCAAAAAAGTTACGACCTGCCATTTTTTTCTCCAATTTAAAACACAAAAATAATTAATTTCTAAAAAGATATTCGTATTGTATCGTTTTCACTACCAAAAGCTTCGTGACAAAGTTAACTTGCTCGGAAGTGAAGAAGTTTACAATCTCACTGTCAAAATAGACTAATGTTGCAACTCGCACTCGCAAAAACATCATCCAAGCTCGTTAACGTGCTCACTTCGGTAAAGTTAGTCGATGGTCACGATCGTAAAGTTAACAATCAATCTCGCACTCACAAATTATGTTTTACGAACGTCACGCTAGGTGGCGCTGATCCAATTCCATACAAATTGGAGTTAACTTTAACGCGATCGAGTAGTTAAAAAAACTCGCACTAAGCATACGGATCCCGTGAAAAAATAGTATTTTCTGAATGTTGCTACAAAGGACGTTATTAATCCTCTAAATTTCGTTCTTCAAAGTGCCGTTGTCTATAAGATTGCCGTACATTTTTGTTCCAAACCGTATTTGAAGGCTTATACATAATTATATTATTATAGGATTTAAACTGCAGGACGAGGATTCGAATTCCAACAGCAAACCGTTGAGGAAACATAATGCTATAGACTCACCTTTCGGCATTCCGCATGGTGGTTTTGTCCTCGAATTATCCAGAAAGTCCAAGTCGTATCTTCGAGCCGGAGGGAACGTGAGTGCCACGTGGCCACACACATACGCAACTAGCGCACACAGCGCCACGCACACTAACACACTCCTATACATCGCGACGCCCACAGAGACCTCTGTGGAGAAATCACTGGCACTTCATCTCTGAAAGAACTATTTTTGTCTTATATGAACATGTTTTTGTTTTTTTTGTCACTTTCACTTGTTTTTTTTCGCACTTTTATAGAACAAAGCTGATTTTTGTACTTATCTGAAACAAAAGAAAAATTGATTAATTTTTTTCGTTGTAGATCTTTGGGAACAAAAGAAGAAATAACCTAATTGAACTACATTATAACTACATAATTGTTAACTCCGACGAGATTCGAACCTGCAACCTTCGTGATTCGAGATCATAATATAATTTTACAAAATGCTAACTTGTAATTATTCATCTACCTTGGATACAATCAGTAAATACCAGGTTCAAACCCATGTTTATATTTTTTATTTTCTATTCGAACTTCAATTTTATTTTATTAATATTTTGCCAATACATAATTGTCAACAATGTTTCGCGTAATATATATATTAACTAAGATATTACAAACTAGACCATCATCGATTTTTGTATGTTCTTAATATAATTTCACTCAAGGGTTAGTAGGTTCGAACCCAGCCACATTAACACTTTTGTTTTTTTTTCAAATTTCAATCTCATTTTCTTTATTACATTTTATCTGTACACTATGTGGTTGTAGCAAAATTTTCGAGGAATAACTATACTAAGAATATCAAAGTTGGCAAAGCAGAAATGGATATGGCATGATTTTAAGTTCTAACCATCATAGCTATATAAAACTTAATCAGCAGATAGCTAGTTCAAACCTGGCCACATACACACTTTTTATTTTCTATTTAAATTATATTCTATTAATATTTTCCTAACACACAATGTGACTGTCGCAATATCTTTAAGTAAAATCGTTGATACTAAGTATGCAAATATACGTGTCTTTTATGCATTGAAGGAACATCTAAACAATACCTACTGTAATAACATACAACATTCCAATGCACTCGAACAATGCAACTTGATCTAGATAAATTACAAAGACTAGCCTCATAAGCATTATGCTTTGAGCATATCTCTATAAAACTACTTTTATTTTGTAACACAGTAAGAAAATAAAGCAATGCAGGAAAAATTTTAAACGTACATAAGTACTGAGGTAGGTACGCACAATTATACTACAGATAACAAATAAGTTTTTCTTTCTGTGTTAGAAGAAAACCTAATAAATAATATGTAGCAAAAAAAATTGAATCTAAATAAATCACAAACTTCCTTAAATTATTTGGATCATAGTTATGAAAAGAGGCGCTAGATGGCGCTGATAAATAATTGTCTTTTTTCTCCATACAAACGTGCTCTAATGTAGGGAAATCTAAATCTCACAAACGAAATGTTTTGCGTCAATACGCATGTATACATTGAAATTTACCAAACGAGTGTACTTGCTTCGGCAGTACATATACTAAAATTGGAACGATACAGAGAAGATTAGCATGGCCCCTGCGCAAGGATGACACGCAAAATCGTGAAGCGTTCCACATTTTTTGAAGAGCTTCGCAACACTTTCTGAAAATATTTTTTCTTTATGTTGGCAACTTTGTTCACAGTAACGGTAATTTCATATTATGTTTGCTTGATTTGTAAATGGTGTATTTTAAAGATTTTTGTGGATTCTTCTATTAAAAAAATTTATTTGTTTGTACCATCGTCTATAGATACATTGCTAAGCAACGCACTGTCGGATTGGGTACTTTGGATGAATGACCGTGAGTGGTATTTAATTCTGAGCGCTACCGTTGTTCGGATAACGTGGCTTAGAGCTACTGTTACCAACACTTTTTTTTTTTTTTTTTGTAACGCTGACTGTCTATGTGTTTGGCCACAACTCACCTGATGTTAAGTGACGGTATGGTCGAAGATGGTAAAGCACACCTAGCCTGGAATAGAACTGGCTCTCAAGTGAGGCTGCCGGAACACACCCTTAGATGCTTGGCGGCAGATTTTCAACTTGAGGGTGGTAGCTAGCCAGCCGAGTACTAGAAAGTACCCTACCACCACGCTATGGTTTCCTCACGATGTTTTCCTTCACCGGTAGCTCCAGCTCATTGTTGGGGTTTGAACCCTCGCCCTTCGGCATGCGAACCGACCGCGCTAACCACTGAGCTATCATCGCTACAAAACCGTACCTACTTAGACGATCTGTTAAGGAGATCTACAAAAAAAATGCTGTTATGTATGCTAATATGACTATTACATACTATTAAATAAAGCACAAATATGATCATTATTAATGAATTATGCCATTTCTAAAATTAACATTATTAAAATAGTAAAATTACATCATTTGACATTGTTTTTCAAAGAAATATAATATCTGTCAACTATAAAATAGGGTGCAAAATTATTTGACATAAGTGACCATCTCGGTATTACGTCCGTCACAGTTGGCGATCGCTCTCTAGCGTCTACTTTCTCCTTCACAATGGACGTTTATTTATATTATTATTGCAAGCATTGTTTTCGGACGTCGAACGCCGTTATAATTGATTGAGCTGTTATCCCGGACAATAAATAACAGGTGTCGTATTACAGATCATTGCTTTAGTTTCACTTGCTTATACTGTTTATGTTTTCCGCACAGAAACCATCGCAGTATGATATTCTGCCGCCAAGCAGTAGTGTGTAAACATTACTGTGTTCCGTTTTGAAGAGTGCTGCAGTTAGCGAAATTACAAGGCTGTTGAGACTAACCATCGAATGTCTTAAAGTAATTTAAATTTATAGCGATGATAGCTCAGCGGTTAGCGTGGTCGGTTCGCATGCCGAAGGGCGTGGGTTCAAACCTCAGCAATGAGCTTGAGCTGTCGATGAAGGAAAAGATCGTGAGGAAACCATAGCATGGTGGTAGAGTACTTTCTAGTACTCGACTGGCTAGCTACCACCCTCAAGTTGAAAATCTGCCGCCAAGCATCTAACGGTGTGTTCCGGCAGCCTCACGGGAAAGACAGTGCCATTCCAGGCTAGGTGTACTTTATCATCTTCGACCACACCGTCACCTAACATCAGGTGAGTTGTGATCAAACACAAAGCATGTCAGCAATAAATAAAAAAAAGTAATGAGCACCAAAGCAGCGTTGCCGCAGCTAGTTACGAATAGGCGTTATCTCTTACCATCAGCATATCGTTCGTCTCATTAGAGTTCGTCTTCAAAACTGACAACTTTCAGAACTGAGTAACATAACAAAGTCCAGGGCATCGCAGCCAGGGCTCATTACTTTGAGACATTTTATAGTTAGTCTCAACAGCCCTGTAATTTCGCTAGCTGCAATACCCTTTAAAACGGAACACAGTAATAAATCGAGTAATTTTTTTTCAAACCTGACGACAGTACTATAGATTCTAGATGTCTAAACTTTGACACAGGGAAGCTTACCTAACCGTTCCGTCACAAGTGATTCTCTATACTTTCCTTTGTAACGGTTGACAAACCGCGGAGTAGGAAGTTTATGAAGAAATAAGTCCTAAGAATAAGCGTAAAACGTAACTAGACGCTCTACTGATAGTAAGAGGTAACAAATGCCTATAAATCATTGCAGCGGAACAACATCTTGAGTAACGAAACAAAGTCCAGGGCATCGCTGCTTTGCCGCTCATTACTTTGAGACTTTCGATGGTTAGTCTCGACAGCCCTGTAATTACGCTAGCTGCAGTAGGTACCCTACAAAACTGGAACACAGTAATGTGTACACACTATTGCTTGGCGGTTGAATATCTGGTACTGCGGTGGTACCTACCTAGATGGCACGCAACGAGATCTACCACTAAATAAAATGTATGCTCCATGTACGTATGAGTTTCTTTATTCCATCATAACTTTTAAAACCTTAAACAAATCTGGATGTATGGGGTATACTAAGATATCAAATAATCGCAAGGAGATCTACCACCAAATAAATTAAATTTATTGTATACATTGTTTAATGTTATCTACGCTTAAAGTAGTCGTAAATTGCTTGCTTTGCTTTGGTGCTAGTTGGAGTTGTGTGTTCTGTCATTTATCTATGAATCGATTTGATCCGATATGCGGATCTTTTTATCTGCGCATTTTATACTCAGTGCTGTTTCTAGAATGTAACAGAAGACCAGTTTATTATGTCATTTTTTCGTCTAGCACCAATCTAGCATAGTAATTACTAGATTTGGGCGAATTCAAATCGATTTATTTTTGTAACTTTATCTATTCGATTACGAAGTGTGAACTTTTGAACTGTGGATTGTAAAATGAATTAGTTAAGAATTAAGGGGGGAGGGGGCGATATAGGGTACTATAATTGTTCCGGTTACAAAAATGTCACTTATTATACATTTTTAAACTATTTATTTGAACGCTTCACAATTAAGTTTCTACCCTGGTTGTAAAAAATTGTAGATCTGCAGCTGACAATCATTATTATCAATGTTATTTTCTCTGCAATTTTTATAACAACTTACACAACAAAGCACCAGTAACCGACCGCAAACTATCGATAAAATTAGCTAAGTAACATCGATAACGATTTGTAATCGAGTTATCGAGATAATCAGTATGTCAGTCACTACGGAATGCCGGTGAAAGTGGCAGGTGGTCGCTACCACTAGTGAATATTTATTGATTCAACTGTTAAGGATAGTACCGTTAAAATAAATATAAGTGCAACCTTACGATAACTGAATAGTGGTATAATACTGTACTTGTTTTAATAATGGTTGTTCCGACTTTATTTCTTGATATTTATGCGATTACTTATGGTTGACAAGTTAGGTTTTTGACCACAGCTCATCAGATGTGAAGAGACGGTGTGGTCGAAGATGATAAAGCACAGCCAAGCAATCATTTAAATAAATTAAATTAGATGTGTTCAACATCTTCGACCACACCTACACTTAACATTAGATGAGCTGTGGTCAAACAACCTAGCCTGTCAATCGTAAAAAAAGACGCACTGGTTTATTCTAGTGAAGAGTTTTCCATCCTAGACCACATAACTATTTAAGATCACGCAAAGTGAGATTAAAAGCTTGTTTTGAACTAGCGGCCCGCCCCGGCTTCGCACGGGTGCAATGTCGATAGTAATGTGGTGGATTTGCATGTATTATATATAATAAACCTTCCTCTTAAATAACTCTGTCTATTGATGGAAACCGCATTAAAATCCGTTGCGTAGTTTAAAAGATCTAAGCGTACAGACGGCGGGAAGCGACTTTGTTTTATACTATGTAGAAAAGAGATGAAACAAATATTGATAAGTTGAATTGTGTGTGATTTCTAAGCCACAAATGGCATTATGAAATATAAAATGACATAACTCTATTGTCACCTAATAATCTAAATAAAGCATTCTGACATTAATACAGAGTACTGTGACATTAATGTCATACAATCACATCATTAGGTAACGCGTGAGATACTACCTGACATACATACAATGGGTTGTTTTAATTTCATGAGAAAAAAAATGTTTTGGGAAAAAGTTGATCAGATAGCCCTTGATAAATCGCAAGACATGTTTTCAAGCTGGTGGACTAAAACGTTGACGGATTGGTGGCCGTAAACCGGGAAACGAAGCGTCGGACGACCATTATGACATAATGGTTATGTCGCGGGTCAAACCTGGATCAGAGCAGTAGAAGATTACAGGCTGATGACGATAATGAAACTTATTAAAGAATTTTACATACCATACAGTAATTTCGACGATATTGATAACATCCGATATGGTCTAGTGGCTAGGATACCTGGCTCTCACCCAGGAGGCTCGGGTTCGATTCCCGGTATCGGAATGACTCTTTTTGTATTTTTGTTTGCCTTCCAACCTTTATATTTTTAACTCATCTGACGGCCTTTTTATTTAATTTTAAGTTAGTTTAGTTTTCACTAATTATAAATTATAAAATTTTACAAATATGTAATTGTTAAAAGTGACATATTGTTCAATTTTACTTTCTTTGGTAATTTAACTGTGATACGATTATATACAAGCGTTGCGTCTCAGATGACTAAAAGTTACAGAAAAATCGAGTACGTACATGAATACAGCGTAAATGGTAATAACTTTATATACCTATTATGTATACGTATATTCCACTTTTTTATCATTTTGGCCATCTATCGTCAGGTAGTGCAACTAATTGACTAAATTAAAAACTTAAAATAAATACTACACACTGGTAAAGCGCGATGCCAATAACAAATAAAAAAAGGCAAGCAAAAAAATATCGTACGTGCCCGCCTCAGATAAATTAACCAGTACTCGAAGGCCCGCATTAGTCCTTACAGGCAAATGCACCAGGGTTTGTGCGGGAAAGTGGATAATCAAGTTGCCGCATTAGACTATTTTCTCTTATTTTCTAATACTCGTTTTTTTTAATTCATTAAATGTCGAATTATGCACTAGTGTTGGAAAGTGATAAAATGCAAAGGAACATGAGTTTTCGTGTCGCTTCCAAAACTCCATCGAAGCTTGTAGTAAAATCATTCTACTCTATAGGGCATGACGGAAAAAATAATGAAATTACTAAAAATTATTCATTGCAGGAAACATGTTCTCGACCAAGACTTCATAGGCTTATTTAACATGAATTTTTCATAAAATACTTGACACTGACAAATGCACAAGGTGCAACGCCGAAATGAAGAATAATAATTCTTTAATTCTTTATTTTCTTTAGTTAAAAAATTACGTAGAATACACATTAATAATGACATAATTATGTGTAAAATCCCGCGAAATTTTGCGAAACCTAAGTCAAATTAAACAATAAAGAGCGAAAGTTTATTTATTCAGTGATTATTGATGAAATATTTAAATAAAATTCAGTGTAAAATCTACAACAAGCTTGAAACGATCGTGGCCAAGCGATTTGCCTTCGGTCACTGCAACTTCACGGCACTTACATCTACTACATTCATACACGTAAAGGATTATGATCTTTATTTCAATTGCATTTGTTACACATTTGATTGAGTTTTATAGTGTACTTACTATGTTTTTATAAAGAATTTACACGCTTTTTGTTATATAGACTGATGTTCTTACCGCTAAGAAAATACAATTCATTTTCGAAAATTACTTCATGCAGTTTGATATATTATTAAAGAGATTTTAAACCATAAACAGAACTAATAAGGTTTATATTTCAGTGTATTTATACTAGGAAGTCGCAAGCTTCCGTCTTGTACACAGATGTAGTTAAAAGGTGGGAAAGATTCTATCGGCCGTATCTTGACCTTCCTTGATGAAATTGTATACAATGAGAAATGTTTAGTTTGATATAAATCAAGTTTGACACGCTTTTATTATTTTAGCTTTGTCATTTTCCCGTGAGAATTAAATTTATTCACCATCATAATAAACAGCCTATCGTAGTTTTGACCAGACACTACAAGCCAAAAATTAAAAAAAAAAAAATGGTAGTGGGTCAAAAAATATCTGGTGTTTCATGGAAAAATATGTCACCTTCAACGAAATACGTATATCGAATGGAACAGCTATTTTTTTCTCGATTTTATAGTTTGTCCAATAGTATAAGTTGTTTACAATATTGAGTAGTGAGAGTGAAATTTAAAATAAGTCCCTTTAGTCATTAATTTTATAAGTTTCAAGAGCATGTAAACTGTAGCTACTGCGTGAAATGGGAACGTAAGGTAGCGAGAAAGAGACAGAATAAATGAGTAACTAATATGTTTGAAAGAGCGACAGGATATGAAGAAATAAATGGAACGTAAAGTCAATATGAAAGAGATGCCTAGATGCGAGATAATTATAAGGATGAAAGAGAAAGATAAGTGTGAAAGGGATAGTGTTAATAGTTTAGTGAGGTGTGAAAGAGAGAGAAAAAAGCCATTAGAAGGACGACACGTTTCTGTTAACCTCACCTTTACACATATGTACCAGGATAGGAAAGTTATGGCAAAAAATTGTGCCATATATGCCTTTCAGCTTAGTACCAATTCGCGTAACCTTCTATATCGTCCAGAAATTAATCATGAAAGAAATCGCGGCTCAAACCCTTTTAGCACAAACCTTTCTTTTATCTAAACGTCTTTGTTTATAGCGGTATCGATTTAGCACTATTTATCACAATCACTCTCGTACACTTTCTCCCTTCAGACAAGCACTGTAACAAACTGATTAACCTCTAGTGACCTTTGTTCTACAACATACCATTACAATGCAGGGTTACATTGAACGGTAGAACCGAAAGGAGCATATGAAATTCATACTTATGAACTTTAATTATGTATACTTACATAATGAAAGCTTATGAACTACTTATACTGTTTAAAAAATCACCGGTTCTATAGTAAAATGTCACCCTAACAGGATATTACTTGGCCAGAAAGCATTAAGAAACCTGGCTAGAGAGCCAGAAGAAACTTTGCCAGTGAGCCAAAAGGAATTTGGTCAGTAAGCCAGAAGGAATTTGGCCAGTGAGCTAAAAGGAAAGTGAGCCAAATGGAATTTGGCCAGTGAGCCAGAAGGAACTTGGCCAGTGAGCCAAAAGGAATTTGGCCAGTGAGTCAGAAGGAACTTGGTCAGTGAACCTAAAGAATCTAGGTCAGTGAACCAAAAGAAACTTGATTAGTGAATGTGAAGGTAAAAAAAATCACATAAAGAAAAATACGTATTTACAAAAAATAGTATAATAAACATACCATCTTCATGGTATGTCAAATATTTATTTCATGTCAGTAATGATAAAATAAATGTCACAGATCATTTAAAAAGATCGTGAAGACTAATTGAGCTAGCTTTATTTATTGACTAGCGACCCACCCCGGCTTCGCACGGGTGCAATGTTACGGAGAATATTCATGTATTATAGATACATATAGACCTTCCTCTTGAATCACTCTGTCTATTGATGGAAACTCCATTAAAATCCATAGACGGTAAATCTTAAAACGTAGATATATGCCACCGCGGACTTTTTTATAGATCTATAAAGGACGAATATCTCACCACGCATTGTTCTGTTATACACATAATATCAAAGGGATTAGGCAACGTTTTCGATGAAAGCTTCTAACAATTATCATCATATTTCAACCAATTTACACAAAACGTTGACAAATTATATACCTAAACCTTCCTCATGAATCACTCTATCATTGGTAAAACTTGCATAATAATCCGTTCAGTTGTTTTTAAGTTTATTTCGCTAACAGACAGAGACGCGGCGGACGACTTTGTTTTAAAATATGTAGTGATAGTGATAGTGATGTAGTGATGATGATCTACATATCAGATCCACGTATATCCCCCGTCTAACCTAAAGTTATAATTACATTAGTATGTTACGAACTCTAGGTATGTTACAGCGCAGAAACATTCCCCATTAACACAAAAAACAACTAACCGTAACGATATAATTACAAAAAAACTTACGTAGAAGGTACATCTTTCATGTTATACAATCGAATCGATTATTCGGATTCGATCCGAGACATCGATTACGAAATCGATTAAACGTTATCCATTACCGTAAGTGTTGGTCAATGGAAATGCGTTTTTTTTGGAAGCATGGATTAAGTTACCTAGTTATTAGTCGTGGCTTGCAATTTAGATGTACTAGTTAAATGTAAATCTTAGCAGGAGATTGTCTAGGGCGGTAGCACAGCATCAGATGTAGTAGTGTGTAAACGTTGGCTAAAACGTTGTGTAAAAATCCGGCTCGAAGGACCAGGGTGTCCAGCTCTTCTCGGGAAGTCGTATCCCGATTGAGATAGTAATGTGCAAATGTGTTTTCTGTTCCATGGAAAACCCCTGACTAATCCAAAAAAAAACGTTGCTGAGTTTCGGTTTGAAAGGTACTGCAGTCAACGGAACTAGAGAGCTATTGGGACTAAACAGTGATGAGCGCTAAAGCAGCGATGCCCTGGACTTTGTTTTGCTACTCAAAGTTCTGTGTAACACTGCAACGGTCACGGACAGGTATTATCTCTTACCATCAGGATAACGTCTTGTTCGTGTCATTACTTTTATACAAGGAAAAAATTAGGGACGGAGGATAAAATAAATAAATAAATATCGAAGGACATTTCACAAAGCGCCATATAGCTCCCAAACTAAGCAAAGCTTATGGAAACCATATAACTGATAGAATACTTTTTTTTTTGTTGTAAATACATACTCATAATGTACGGGCTGACAGTTTGAACATTAGCAATATTCAAAAACATGTTAGTGGTAATATAAAACGTATAAAGAAATAAATCGAAACAAATACAAAAAAAAAAAACTAAGAAAACCTTGGTTAAAGTTTTTCCCAAGACTCCAGAATGTATGGACAGCGCGCGGCCTTACGCGCCGAGCTAGCGCAAGACATAACTACCATACGCAGACTGCAAGTAACTGTTATCTAATCTGGGACCGCGCGCGACTACCATGTCATTTTCGGTGCGCGTGATTTGAGTGTCCGTATTTTTCTGTTTGCTCAGGATAATTGGGTTAAATATTAACCGCCTATTTTATTTTATTACTTGGAACGACAATCGAGTACTGAACCGCTGTCCATGTATGAATATTGCTGATGTTTAAGCTTTCACGGTGTATACAGAACACCTATGCACAAAAATGAATATTTATCATCACATAACACTACTGCTTGGCGGCAGAATATCTAGTACTGCGGTGTTACCTACCTAGACAACCTCCTGCTAAGGAAATCTACCGCCAAGTAAAATTGAGTAAGTGTAATTTAAAAGCTAAAAATAATGACCATATTCACAAGCGAAATGCTGAATTGTATTGAATCGATCTAGATTCTAGAATCTACATAATTCATCGAAATAGCTTGAAGCATTAGCCGCTTTCTCGTTTATAATTTAGTGTGACATAGAGTGTGAATGGATATGACCAAGTAACATTTTAAAATAGTTTATTATACAAGAATTTATCACACAGTTGTCTATTTCTTAATCACTTGTGAAATGTATTGAAACAGGTTTATTACAAGCAGGTGTATTGGAATCATAATTCATAATAAGAGACGGCAGACATTCCTTTCAATATGCCGTTAAGTATCACTTACTAGCGACCCGGCCCGGCTTCGCACGGGTGCAATGTAGATACTAATGTGGTGCATATGCATGTATTATACACATAAGCCTTCCTCTTGAATCACTCTATCTATTGGTGAAACTCGCATGATAATCCGTTCAGTAGTTTTTAAGTTTATCGCGAACAGATAGACGCGGCGGAAGACTTTGTTTTATAATATTATGTAGTGAAGAAGTAAGTAAAATAATAGTATTTATTGCAGGTGCTAGGTGTTTGAATACAGCTTAATAATAATAATAATAATAATAATAAAGCTTTTTATTTCTGTATAAAAGTATGTTCACAATTCAAAGTATTAGTAGATCTCTTAAACTAAGTTAGTTTATAAATATAAAATGTTTATTTGTTATATAAATTGATGCTCCTTTTACACGAACCCCTTTTGGGTAAAAGCCTCCTCTAATTCCGTCCATTTATCTCTTTTTTTCGAAAATTTCAACCAGTTTTTACCTGCTATTTCATTTATATCGTCAGCCCAACGTTTGAGTGGTCTACCTTTGCTTCTTTTTCCAGCAGGCCCTGCCCATTTAGTAGCTTGTAAAGACCACCTCTTGTCTGTGTACCTTGACAAATGACCAGCCCATTTCCACTTAAGTCGCAAAGCTTGTTCAAGAGCATCTGTTAGCTTAGTTTTCCTTCTAATGTCTTCACTGCGAATTTTTTGTATTTTTCTTATTTTAAGCATACTCCGTTCCATTGATCGCTGGCATGTTTTGATTTTACTTTTTATTTTATTTGTGAATGTCCATGTTTGGCTGCCATAAGTTAGGCTTGGAACTATACATGTATCCATGACGATTTTCTTTAATTTTAAATCATAATCTCCCTTCATAATGTCCTTGTGTAGCCAAAACTTCTTCCATGTGCTGTTGATCCTTCTATCCACTTCCTCTTCATTACTGTTTTTGTTGAATGAGACTTGTTTTCCGAGGTACACATATTCTTGTACATAATTGATCTGTTGTTCAAAGACCTGTACAGGTCTTTCTATGCTATTTGTCATCACCCTAGTCTTGTCTGCGTTCATTTGCAGACCACATCTTTTACTTTCATATGCAAGAGATTGCATCATCTGTTCCAACTCTCTGGCAGATTTGGCAAACAAAATGATGTCGTCTGCAAATCTCAGATGACTTAGGTGGTGCCCTAGTATGCATATCCCATTCCGGCTCCAATCAAGGTTTTTGAAGACACATTCCAGTACCGTTATAAATAGTTTCGGTGATAGAGGATCACCTTGTTTGACACCTTTCTCTATTAAAATCTGTTCTCCTTTATTTTCCATCTTGATTCTGCTTGTACTTTGAGAGTAGATGTTTTTGATGATGAATACAGCTTACCTGATGTTAATAGAATAGAATTGGCCCTCAAGTGAGGCTGTCGGAACACACCGTTAAGTGCTTGGCAGCAGATTTTCAATTTGAGGGTTGTAGCTCGCCAGCCGAGTAATAGAAAGTAACCTACCACCATGCTATGGTTTCCTCACGATGTTTTCTTTCCCTGGCAGCTCAGCTTCATGTATTCAGCAGTGAAATAGCTTGCCCTAGATAAGTCCTGTATCAAAATTTGTCGGGGACCCTTCTGCCCGACGTTCATTTCATAACTCCACGGTCCACTGTCTGAGGTCATTCTTTCACAAACTGTGAAATCGTACAATGCTTAACTCTGAACGTCCATTGTTGCCATGGCCTAAGAGACTTACGAGTTTTTGCTTGCACATATTGGGGCCCTTGTATGCTGATATAGCGGTTGTTACGCCCCTGGTATTCAGCAAAAAGCAAATAAACTGTATAAGTACCATTCAGTCATCGACCGCTGTTAACAATGCTAATGCCGGTGATCATCTGAGTTATTCACGCGTGAATATTATGAATAAAGCGTATTAATCAATCAACTGCTTTTTCAAAGTTTCAAAGATAGGTGTTGATCATTACTAACTGTCGCTGCAAATGTTTGAATGTCCAACGATCTATTATGGTTTTGTGTTTGACAAACACAGTTACATTGTATGGTTATAAACAACCCGTGGGAATGATTACGACGTTAGGACTTTCTTTTGTATTGTTATTAATAATATTATAAATAAAAACAATTCTCCTGATGTTAAGCGAAGTCTGCGATTAAGCTCTCTTGAATAGAAAAAAATTCAAAATTGAAAATATTGCCGTGGTGGCGCCGGCGTAAGAATAGTACCTCCACCCCTCTACCTGTGGTTGCCGTAAGAGTCGGTCGGCTAAGGGATGTGATCCGGAAGATGGGTAGCAGCGTCTTCCTTGAACAATCACACCTAAGACATCTAGATTATATCGGGAAGCAAATTTCAGTACTTAAAGGTTCCTATAGATTTTTGTAGCGATGATAGCTCAATGGTTAGCGCGGTCGGTTCGCATACCGAAGGGCGTGGGTTCAAACCCCAACAATGAGCTTGAGCTGCCGGTGAAGGAAAACATCGTGAGGAAACCATAGCGTGGTGGTAGGATACTTTCTAGTACTCGGCTGGCTAGCTACCACCCTCAAATTTAAAATCTGCCGCCAAGCATCTAGCGGTGTGTTCCGGCAGCCTCACTTGAGAGCCAGTTCCATTCCAGCCTAGGCCTTTACCATCTTCGACCACACCGTCACTTAACATCAGGTGAGTTGTGGTCAAACACCTAGCCAGCCATAAAAAAAAAGTTACAGAACCCTCAGCGCACAAGTTCGACTCGCACTTGACAGGTTTTTACTATAGCCACACAACCTTACCTACGTATCTTACCTAGATCAAAGATGCGTAACAGTGTGAATGGGAACAGTTTTCACTATTTTTGAGCATCGGCACGCGTACCATTACGTCAGAGGCGAAAGTGTTTGTCCACTGTTTAGGAGCTAGTCACTTTGCTCACGAGCAATGTGGGTAAACTTACCACATAGTTACCTATTGAATTATGACATGGCTATTTTAAGACGGCTTACTTAGCAGGGGATTTGTGAGTTTAAAAATGTTTATCTAAGTTTTTTTTTTTTATGGCTGACAGTCTAGGTGTTTGACCACAGCTCACCTGATGTTAAGTGACGGCGTGGTCGAAGATGGTAAAGCACACCTAGCCTGGAATGGAACTGGCTCTCAAGTGGGGCTGCTGGAACACACCGTTAGATGCTTGGCGGAAGATTTTCAACTTGAGGGTGGTAGCTAGCCAGCCGAGTACTAGAAAGTACCCTACCACCACGCTATGGTTTCCTCACGATGTTTTCCTTCACCGGCAGCTCAATGTTGGGGTTTGAACCCACGCCCTTCGGCATGCGAACCTACCGCGCTAACCACTAAGCCATCATCGCTACGAAAAATCTTTTATTTGCTGCAAGTTTTTGCCTGATGGGACAATAATAAAAACAATAATTGAGACATGACTCGCTTGTACAGTAAAGTCAAAGTAACTTGTCTGTCAGTTTTCTACCGGATACACTTTGGAGAGTGTGCTTCAGATCTGCTTGAACTAATTCCACCCTGTCCATTCTACTATGAGACAGCCAGGAGTACTAAAAAATGACATCACTTCATGGTAGATGTTCCTAAAATTCGTACAAAACGGTTCAAATCCACTTTCGTCGTGCGCAGCAATGGAATTTGCTTGGGTGTTTCCTGATAGATACAAAATCATTTTTAGGGTTCCGTACCTCAAAAGGAAAAAACGGAACCCTTATAGGATCACTTTGTTGTCCATCTGTCTGTCTGTCAAGACCCTTTTTCTAAGGAACGCGTGGAGGTATCAAACTGAAATTCATATCAAATACTCAGGTCTACTGTCCCTTGGAGCTGTGAAAAAATCAAACTTCTAAGCCAACGCAATCAAAAGATACAGCCGTTTATGCTGAAAATTTTCGACACTCGCAAGGGAATCAAAACCTACAGGGTACTTCCCGTGAACTCAGAATAATAAAATTTGGTACGAAGCAACGTCTTATAGCACAAATAAAGGAAAAATTACGAAAAGCATAAATTACCATTAAAAAAAATACCATAACTTTTACTTATGTACCTACAGGTTTGTACGGAACCCTCGATGCGCAATTTCGACTCGCACTTGGCCGTTTTTTTTTTCTAGGCAATAGTGCTCCATCGAAATGTGAAGTCTTTCAACTCGCACTTGGCCAGTGTAGTGGACTATGGCCTAACCTGTCCCACAATGAGAAGAGGCCCACGCCCAGCCGTGGGACAGTGATCATTGGCCCACAGAGAGCAGAGTTATCAATACTACTTATCTACATTAAGTGCTGTGGGATTTATTTTAGGAATTTATTATAATTATATATAATCATATCTCATATGCGAGCAAATCAATCACAAAAACAACTCAAGGTAGACAACCGAAACCTCTATAACAAGACAGGTAATTAGTACATTTAATAGTTAACAAATATTCGTTATTACCAACGAGGTGGTAACTATTTAGGCGATAGGCAAGTAATGAATAAATTATATTTTATAATTATGCATAAATACTTTACTGGTTTTACTTGCCGTGGTGGTGCCGGCGTAAGAATAGTACCCCACCCTCTCTACCCGTGGTTGCCGTAAGAGTCGGCTAAGGGATGTAATCCGGAAGATGGGCAGCAGCGTCTTCCTTGAACAATCACACCTAACTGCGCTCGCCAACCCGCCTGCCAAGCGTGGCGAGAAGCCTATGTCCAGTAGTGGACGTCCTATGGCTGATGATGATGAGCGTTGCGTTGGTACGATGATAACTCGATGGTTAGTGCGCTCGGTTCGCACGTCAAAGGGCGTAGGTTTAAACCCCAACAATGAACTTGAGCTGTCGGTAAAGGAAAACATCGTGAGGAAACCATAGCATGATGGTAGGGTACTCTCTAGTACTCGGCTGGCTAGCTACCACACTCAAGTCGAAAATCTCAGCCTCACTTGAGAGCCAGTTCCATTCCAGGCTAGGTGTGTTTACCATCTTCGACCACATCGTCACTTAACATCAGGTGAGCTGTGGTCAAAACAACTAGCCTGACAGCTATAAAAAAAACTTATGCGGGAATACTCACTTTTAATTATATCAGAAACGACTATAGAAAATAAATGGATGTAATTGCCCTTAAGAAATACCATTCTTTGGATTTAACTCTGTAAACGTTACTTTATTTTGTGAAATGTTTCTTATTAGACTTATCGTCAGAGGCTATTTTCTGTTATAAAAACCTGACAGAAGTAATACTTTTGACTATATATGGTAGTTCACTAGTTAGTTTCACTTGGTCGTAATACTCTAGGAATACAGAACAGAACATCCAGACACAGAACACACATTTGTTAATAGTACATGTTTGTCCTGGATGAGAATGGAACCCACGCCCTGCAACTCTTAAATCACTACTAATACATCAAGAGGGCCAACAATATATTGAGTGTTTATGTAGGTGGCCTTTGGGAGCCCTATGTCCAGCAGTGGGCAGCCTACGGCTAAAATGATGATGATGTAGATATCCTTAATAATACATCAACACAAGCTACATTCCACTGTATCTCAATCGAGATGCATTGAGCAACTGTAGACCTTGACTGGATTGAGCCATCACACCGCAGGTTGAATAGTTATCATAGCAGGTTTGGGGCGAAAAGCCATCGTAGGGTCTTGACCTCAAGCAATTACGTAAACTTTGCGATGAGCGTACCATTTTCATTCACTTAAAACATAACAAGGTTGTTATTTTTACAACAACGCTGTTTGTGCATGTGAAATAACCATATTCACGCTTATTGTCGTTTAGTTGCCAATATTTATCGACGAGTAGTTTAAATTTTAAACTACTTGTCGCTAGATGGCGTTTTTTTAAATCAGCAAATATTTCAATAAGCGAAATATCAATCAGTACAAAACAATATTTGATTCTATGATAAATTTTCTTGTTATTTGATTTTATATTTAATTTAAAATGACGCACAATTTGTTTCTTTAGTAACTTTTATTTATACCATAGTGAAAGTGAAAGTTAGGAAAATAAACGATCAAATTACAATAAAAAGACAATCACTCATGAAAGTATCAGCTATAATTTACAAGACAATGACAAATATTTTCACAAAACTATAAATCGTATGATTTTTATCTATTCTCTCATTATTTTCCTGTTTGAAAAATATATTTCTTGTTATAAAAAAAACTTACTTAATCGGGTTACGAGTATATCACGTTAAACTTTTCACAATGACTAAATTCAACAAAAAATGACAAGAAAATTGTAAATTTTTTAACTTTTACGCACTTGAGAAAAAATGCGTAAACGAAAAATAGTCATATTATTTAGGTATGGTGAACTATGGACAGGAAGAATGCTTCAGATTATTTTATAAGCAGAGTATAAAAAAAAAAAAAATTATAGATGCTATGTATATACATAATTATGTATCATAAGTTTTATTCTTCTGCTTTCCGTGAGGTATCTGTTTAAGTAGAAGAACGGCACACAGTCATTCATTCCTTGTGGACGTTCCCAGTGTTTGTACTCCACGATTCGGATCACTACTTAACGGGTACTGCCCATCAAAGGAACTCATTGCCACTCTTTTTCTGTACTTTTTTATATTGTACAACATTACACAGCGTCATCTAGCTCCAAACTAAGCAAAGCTTGTACTATGGAAACTAGATAACTGATAGAATACTTATATACTTTTTTTGTTGTAAACAGATACTTATGATACAGGCAGAACACAGAACAAACATTTATCGTCACATAAATGTTTGTCTTGGTAAGAATAGAACCCACGCCCGACAGTTGAGCTTACCAAATGAGTTAACAGGGCAGCCTTTGTTTCCTATGATACGATTTGGGCGTTTATAATGTTAATTTGAATAGATTTCTTCTAGATCAACGTACTCCATCCTTGGCCGCACCGTTGCTTTCCATCAGTCGAGTTGGTGGCCAAACGTAGATCTATATCATACTAGCGACTCACCCCGGCTTCGCACGGGTAGTAAGAATGGGTATAAGCTATGGGTATAGCTTTTAAGCTATCCTTAAAAGTTAGATACATATATGCCACCACGGACTTTTTTGTAGATCTATAAAAGGGGAATATCCCACCATGCATTGTTTTGTGATATCTCAAGGGATTAGGCAGCGTTTTTAATGAAAGCCTGGCTTGACATTTTTTTGACACTTCCGACAATTATCATCATATTTCAACCAATTTACACAAAACCTTGACAAATTATATACTTAAACCTTCCTCGTGAATCACGCTACCTATTGGTGAAAATAGCATGATAATCCGTTCAGTAGTTTTTAAGTTTATCACGAACATACTGACACGGCGGATGACTTTATTTTACAATATGTAGTGATAAAAAAAACAACAACTGAACGATTGCTTCATAACAACATTAGATAGACGTCGATATCTTCTAAAACTGCTTTCAAAAGTCCGAGTAATTATCTATGTCTGTCTTGAAAGGAATGGCTGCCTATTCTGGCATACGCTCGCAGCTTTAGCAATAGATTTCGCCGTTACAAGAATATACTAGTTTTTACGATTTTAGCTAAATGGCCGTATAAATAAACTTTCAAACTAACTTGATTGGTTTTAATTACTGTATATTGTAAAGTTACTACATTTCAAACTTTAGCAGCAAGTTTTTATATTTCATTCCTTTTAAGTTATATGTTTTGTCAATTTTGGTGTAAAACACAGAGTCGATTAATATCTATCCTACTTATATTATACATGTGAATGTTTAGATATTTGCTACTCAATCACGCACAAGCGGCTGAACAGATTTGAATGAAATTTTATTATCTCGATTACTATAAAGGATACTTTTTATACCAGAGAATGTTAGATTACCAAAAATTAACGTATTTCATTGCGAGTACAACAAAATTATTAACTTTTTGTAAATTTTGCAACCAAAGAATTATTTTTGTAAACGAAGTCGGTGGTAACAGCTAGTACAATATAAATACTGAAATTCTATAGGTAAACACTGAATTAATAATAATAATAAAATATCGTAGGACATTTCACACAGCGCCATTTAGCGCTAAACTAAGCAAAGCTTGCATTATAGGAATCAGATAACTGATAGAATACTTATATACTCTTTGTTTGTAAATACATGCAGAACATCCAAACACAGAGCAAAAAATTATGGTCACTTAAATGTTTGTTCTGGTGGGAATCGAACCAACGCCCTACAGTTTTTGTACCAGATATTCTACCAAACGGGCTAACAGGGCAGTCAATTCAATCCATAGATCGTCAATGAACTGAACAAGTCGGCCGTGTTATGGTGTTATAGTTAAATTCGACTTCCGCATATTTCAACACGACAAGAAAACCGTAAACAATATCTAAAGATGAAATTATAACCGTGAAAACGTTGCACGTAACAATTTACGTAACTGAGAGCAAGTATGCGCGATCTTGATTTTCGTAATGCTAATTTAATAACTGTTATTTTTATAATGCTATTTTAATATTGCTAAATTGTTAATGCAATGAAATGAAATGAATATAGAATTACCGTATGGTGACGGGTCATCAACCTATACTCAAAGCTGGTGACGACTCGGAGAGGTCGGTATACATCCTGGGGCCCGCTTCCATTCGGGATGCACCGCGCCATCGCGTGCTTCAGAAGCAAACTAAGATCTTCGCTTTAAGAGACCTTGTTTTATCACTTTGACGAGTATTTAAAAATAAGAGATTATTGAATTACTAGTAAGTAATCCGTCAGTCATTTTGTTTAAGGAAAACATCGTGAGGAAACCATTACATGGTGGTAGGGTATTTTCTAGTATTCAGCTGGCTAGCTTGGTGTGCTCTACCATACACCGTCACTTAACATCAGGTAAGTTGCCACCTAGCTTGACAACCATTAAAAAAAATAGTAATATAAACTGTAACTTCTACCAAGATTTTAGACTGCCCAATTAATTGACAAGACTTAGTTTAGCGTCGTTGTCTCGACGCATAAGATTCTTTGCGACGCCTATAACCAATTACCTGATAATTAATAGATATTTTTCTAGCACAACATAATTACTATTACAGTTCAAAAGCCCCCGCGACTAACATCCAAGGTGGTTATTAAAATAGTAGGTGTGTATAAACGATAGCTGAGATGTTACTTAACAATGCAACCTACGCAAAACGCAGTCAGCAAGGTCGAGCCGCGCACATTAGGTAGATGTCTTAGTCATTCATACACTATTCAGTGGCTAAACTTAGAATGACTAGTGTTTACATTTCTTCGAGTAAACCGCAATGTTGGATGTCATTGACAAATATGTACGTGCAGAAAACTTTACTTAGAAGACATGCGAAGTAAATATCAATTTAATTTAACAATAGTGCAGCAGCTTTGTTGCTTAAAACGAATATAAATGTATAATATTAAATAAATAGATTATTTATTATTATTATTGTTGAAATATATTTTGTTTCTCACCAAAAGGGAAGTAGATTAAGAGGAGTGCCTATTCTAAAGATAAGAATTTCCTAACAATCCTGCACGTGTTTAGTATAGTTGTTGGTAAGTAGATGGGATTTCGAGGGTTTCTAAGCCGTCTTGTAACGTTTTAGGTATCACATCAGTGCTTGAGAATACTATTGATATCGTCTTGATATTATTGATTTGCATCTCTATGATGAATCCGTGTATTTTGCAATTTTTTCAGTGTGTGTTGTTTGCATGTTGTGTGTATTGCAGATAGCAATGTCTATTAAGTAAGATATTTTATTGTTTTTGTCTAATACTGTAATTTGTGGTTAATTCAAATTAACTGTTTTGTCAGTTATTATGGTTCGGTCTCAGTATAGTTACATAGTCTATAGTTGTTGTTTTTCAGAAGAAACTGTGGAATATATTTATAATAATGAAATGTTTCGTCTATTTACGGATGCGCTGGATGCGAGCCGCTTCCAACCAGTCTATGGAAGTCGATGGGGGAGGCCTATGTCCAGCAGCCGACTGATATGATGATTACGTTTCTTAGTCGAATTATATGATCGTATTCAAGTAGATTCCAGTCTCTGTGTAACTTACACCTGATAAAGTCACGGATCGTGTTTACAAGTGTGACATTTCCCAATATTCATTTCACTTTTGCAGCCCTTCCTTATATAACTCGACATGACATTTATTATAAGCATTCAATGACAAAAAGGCAAGTAGCCACTCCCCTTGAAACGTGAGATGTGATGTCAAACATTGCCGCATGAGGAAAAATTTCAATGTTCAATTTTGCTTGTCAGTGTTAAATAAAAAAAGTTTTTTAGCCGAAATTACAATACAAGACACTAAAGTTATTTAGCTAAGTAACTAAGTTACACTGTCTCGAAACTGGGAAGTTTTTTGGCGGAAGCACGGAAAAACTATGTCGTTGTAATTTATTATTTGGAAATAGGTTTATTTTATTGTTCAATGTTCATGTTAAAAATTTATTCATAAAGTGCCGAATTATTCGCACGAGTGAGGTCAATGGCGAATATATGCGTCTTTTCATGTTATTTCCAAATATCTGTACAAACTTTAGGTAAAGTAGCCACTATACTAGAGCGCGGACTGGACATGACATTGGTCAAATGCACAAAATGTGTCGCAAAAAAAAAATAAATAGAAGACTGGTAGGTATTTACGTCAACAAAACAAAATTTAAAAAAACGTAAGATATTTGATTGATAGATCCCAATTTTTTATGAATTAACTATGAAAACCCAAAGCAAAACCTTTCAATTTTATTCATTTGTTTGTTTACCAAAAATTAGTTAAGTGGGCGTTTCTAACTTTCAACATAGACGATCTAATTGCTTTTTTATTTTAAGAATACTTATATGATGGAATAGAAAGTGAGTTTGGATCTTTGAATGATTAATAGCACCTATCATTAATAAATTATTCTTAAATTTTTATTTTGAGTCCATTATTATAGGTTATTTTTAACTGCTATGATAAAAGCGCGGAGTTTGATGGTTATATTATTAATATAAGTGTCTAACTTTGCTAACCTTTAATCTTTGTAATAATTGTGAGAATTCAAAATCAGTTAATAGTTCACTGCTGGACATTGCGGCATCAAGTTTCAGGGTGTCCTATAGCTACGTTTATCGGTTCATGGAGGAGAGCGTCTCGTTCATTTCATTACCTTACATTACCTTTCGATATAAAAATAAGATTTAGTCATTTTCAGTAATGTCAAAAACATCGATTTTTGTTGAAACTTCAGTCAAAACAAGGTTTAAAATAAAACAAAAATCAATTCGAAGGTTGAAACGTGATTGAAAAATATTCCTCCTACACGTTTTGACTTCTAAAATTTACCGAATAGAACAAAAAGTCCTCGACTCGTAAACACGTAGATTCCATTGTCACTTTTAGACATTATCATTCACATGATAATCGAACCGTCACGTAACATTAGACGATAGATAAGTTTAGTTAGCGATGCATCGACTGCAGTTTTTGTCACGAACCCACGTCAATGTCAGTTAGAGATCGTGACTAATGTGGTAAATATTTAGGTATTTATTCATTCGTATGCTCGAGAGCTGGAAAATATAAAGATTTGTTACTTGAGGCTAAGGTCATTGCTGCAGTTTGGATAATTTATTAGATCCAGCATGCAGACTTAATTGAATGATCATGAACATTGGATTAAAATGTTGTGTGAGTAATAGAGTAGAAGTTGTGTAAGATTTATTTGTATCTATCGTTATAAAACATTTGAGCATTGTAGAAAATTGAAATAAATTATAGAAGCATAGACTAAGTATTATTGAATGTTGTTACCCCATCTCTAACCTCAATAAACTTTGTGATGTATGTTCTCATCCTTAGTGTGTTCTAATCTATGGCTTTCTTTCTCTGCTAATAAAAATGATGAAGGAACGCACGCGTTTAATTTCATAATTCCTAATAAGTACTTATATCTTCCACCATCAAAATTAATAACAAAAACTTAACGTAAATTCAAACAGTATGCATTAAGGATCTTGGAAATGTTTACACTAAAGCTGGCGATCAATTACTTATCAATACAAATGGTTACAGATTTAGTAACCAGTACAAGTAATATTTTTTCTTTGTACTCTTCATTACTGGAGGTCGTGTCCGTCTTGAAATGCCTTTAACGAGGCGTCCGCCAGCTGCTTCCATACCTCTCTCCCTATCCTACCACCATGCTATGGTTTCTTCGTGATGTTTTCCTTCACCAACAACTCAAGCTCATTGTTAGAGTTTGAACCCACGCTATTCGGCGTGTGAAACAACCACCCTAGGCTATCATCGCTAAAAAAATCTTGAATGGCTTGATCTAAAATCTTGCTTTAAATCACACCCAACTTGATTCCAGCTGTCAATCATATTGTTCAGCACGTAACTAGTTAGGTGATAAAATAAACATTTAAAACTACAACTTTGGCCTTAAAGCTGACCTCAAGGAAACTTACATAATACATTGTTCTGCCAAAATTTGCAGTTAACCCGTTAAATTTTTAATTTTGAACCTTAATACGTAAGTGTTAAAGTCGAAAAAAAAATCTATTTAAAGGTCATCTCAGTGATGTTTCCAAAGGAGTGCAACACCATCCGCTTATAAATTCGTTAAAGATAATATCAACAATAATTCTTCATTTTAAATTGTTACATGATGAAATGAACAGTTAACCTCTAATAATCAAATATTGCACTTACATCTTTCTTTCACTGGTCCGACGAATTATCTGAAACGATAAGAAATACAAAAATAATTTTAAATTCTATTATTGCGTTTGTTCTATAGCTCATAAACTATTTAGGTGTAAACATTTTAACCTTAGAAACTTAGTAAACTTAGTTTTAATAAATTTGAACGAAAAATTAATCCATTGTTTGATTATTGCCTTTTGTAGGTATTTTGCGCGCTTCTCACATACGGTTTTGTTATTGATTTTCTTGCTTCAAAAATTGTATCACGATTTTCTTTATTATAAATTAGATAATATCCGCTGTAATAAACATTACCATTCTTCTATTATAACATGTTTTTTTTTGTAATAATTGAAATATTTTTAATAACAGGTATTATTTAAGGTTAAGCAATTTCAAGAAGCAATTACGTTACTAATTGAAGCTTTTAATTAGTTCGGCTACTCGTCGATAGATGGCGATAAAATAAATTTCCCAACAGCCACGCAATGTCGCATGCATGCCGCACATTGCACGCACAGAGCTTACGAAACCTCTTTCACAGTGCTTTAATTGCCAATCTCATTACTATTGACGAACGTAAACAACTAATGCCATGATTTGAGACGTGGGTCGACTCGTTCATTGTTAGATTCTATGAGATTTGCATACTTTCGCAATGGACGTGGACACCCAGGCGTTCGATTGCAAAATGTAACAGGTGGCAAGACAGGTTCGGTCCTTGGAATTGTGAGAATGCTAAAAATGCGGACCGTGGCTTTGTTTGATTTTGATGAAGAAAAATGAGAAAAATATTCAAAAAGAATGCCCCGGGTGAGGATCGAACTCACGACCTTAAGATTATGAGACTTACGCGCTGCCTACTGCGCTACCGAGGCCGGTAAGATAAGCATTGAAATAGGTCATCGCTATTCGATAGATGTATTAAAATTGTATATTTTATGAGGAACCCAATCCATAGACGTTATGGTATTGTGATAATAAAAATTACATACAGTATTATATTAGTACATTTTTATAGTTTTTACAGGAATATTTGGTATTCATTATAGTGTATAGGTTTAGTAGGTATCAAAACATTTTTAATTTTATCAGAAACAAAGCACGTATGTACATTGTACATGCTGTTTTGTCGAGAAAAACTACTTTCACTCGAATCAATTACATCGGCGTGCTAGATCGCATACTATTTTATGTACTTGTGGGCCACTATTTTGTTAATTATTCGTTTGTGTGAAATATACGTAAATAGAGATCAATCTGCTATGTATTATTTACTAAGCGCAGCGATTAGCTCAAATGTTTAGTCCAATGAAGATCCAACCTTATCTCAAATACCTATACGCATTTTAGCGTAAACGCTGTAAAATTATGTAACCGCATTACATTATTTTCCAAAATTTGGATATATAATAATATTTAATTATAAATTGCTGAATTATGATGTAACGAGTGTGGTGCAAGTGATATGATATGGCGGAAAATTTGTTTTCGTGTTGATTTCAAAACTTTGTGGAAGCTTCTAGTAAAATCTATTAAGATGTTGTTTTTAAAGATATTTATGTTTTAATCTGTATTCCGATTTGAAGGGTTTAGTGCAGCTAGCGAAATTAGAGTGCTGTTGAGACTGAGTAATGACAGTCTTAAAGTAATGAACGCCAAAGCAGCGATGCCCTCGACTTTGTTTTACTACTCAAAGTTCTGTGTATCGCTGCAATGGTCATGGACAGGCGTTATCTTTTAGAATAGAGAAAAAAAAATTGTTTATTGTCTGTGTACAATTATATTCTATTCTACTTTAAAGTTATCACTTCTTTACTTGTACACTCACACGGTACACCTACACTCAAATTTGACTAGGAGTTATTATTTTATTGAATTGGAAAATAAGAAAATATTTGATACTGGAAGAAAGCAAAAATTGCGATGCCAAAAAAAACTACAACTTAAGTAGTACAGCTAAATATATCAAACAGTCATCACTGCATAAGGCAGTATGAATAATCTAGGTGTCCCAAATACCCGTCTATAAATACGGCATCGGACCAATAGGGAAAACGTTCGACGTCTAAATGGAATGCATGCAATTGCGCTTTGGAAAGAAGAGGTTGAGGTTCTGTTTTTAACCGACTTCAAAAAAACAAGGAGGGTCTCAATTCGCCGGAATCTTTTTTAGGGTTCCGTACCCATAGGGTAAAACGGGACCCTATTACTAAGACTCCGCTGTCCGTCCGTCTACTATACTCAAAAACAGAATAAAATAAATATTTAAGTGGGGCAATACAGCAGACATCATTTCTTTGTCGTTTTTATAGATAAATACGGAACCCTTGGTGCGCGAGTCCGACTCGCACTTGGCCGGTTTTTTTATATATTCTCCAATTACTCGAAGATGTCGAGACGAGAAATTACTGTTTTGCTAAGGTTATACCCGTAATTATACTAAGTATCTCTAAGTTATTCATACCTACATAGTATGACATAACTACTATTTATAATAATCTAAAAAGGAAACCGATTATGAGCCTCATTTTTTACGCTTTGCAAATTACGATATGTAAACATTATTACAATGCAAAATAAAAACTACCTCTTTGAAACAGTGATTAGAACACAGAGTTTTGTTTCAAATTTCAAGTCTATGGTATCGGATGACGTTAGCTTCTCTGTGGAGTTTTGGCGGGAACGCGGTGAGCGTCGTGTCGCCCCATTGTATTTTTTTCCAAAACTAGTGCTTTTTCGAGTGTTTATGCATAAAAATAGTGGTGTTTTATTCATAAAGTGCCGAATTACAAGCACGAGTGTGGTAGAATGATATAATGTGGTTAAACATGACTTTTCGTGTTGCTTCCAAAACTCCATCCAGAAGCTTATAATAAAGTCGCCACTACTTTACTAAGTTGCCAAAACGAAAGACAAGTGAAGTGCTGTAATTCCAAATAAAGACTTGGTTCAAAG
The DNA here is from genome assembly GCA_950106695.1 of Biston stratarius. Classification (NCBI taxonomy): domain Eukaryota; kingdom Metazoa; phylum Arthropoda; class Insecta; order Lepidoptera; family Geometridae; genus Biston; species Biston stratarius. The sequence goes on along the minus strand of OX467116.1, from coordinate 8,372,679 downwards.
GCCTCAGTAGCCAGACAATAAACAATAAAAAAAAAATGCATCTCTGTAATGACTTCGTGTAATACATCTCAATCTAGAAATAAACGCAATTATTTTGCTTTTAGATATTTTAGTTCCGGAGTCGCTGATCTTATTTGTTAAAAATAATATTATTAGTATTGAGTGATTTTGTAACTTTATTCAATTGTATTTTAAAACATTACTTACATATATTAATAAATTACATACATATTTTATTATGGAAACTGACGTGGTCTTGACACATTTTTGTTTTAATTTTTTTTATGATGAAGGCCACCGGATGTGGCCGAAACTATAGTCGGAGTTTCCGATAAAATTATACGTGAGTAATCCCGCATAAATAAAACAAAAAAATACATACATACATATAAAATACTAGCAACCCGGCAAACACATAATTTTTTAAATAATTGTAGCGCATATGAAGCGTTTGGACTTTTAACGTAGCGCCATCTATTGAATTCTTACTCAATCCAGTTAATAAATTACCTTACACCGCCATCTATTAGAATTTTATGGAACTCACAGATAATTATACCTCTTTGTCGTATAATAAACAAATTATTTGCAATAAAAAAATATTGCGATTATAAATTGAGATATAAACTATTTTATCTCAAGTTGGATCAAACTGCACGCAGTTAGCAAGATTTGGTTAAAATCGGTTCAGTAGTTGAGGAGTTCATCGCGGACAAACAACGTAACACGAAATTATTATATATAAAGATATTATTTATATACATATAACAAATTATTCTACAACTGAACAGTGAATAAGTAAATGTAGGTAGTACCTAAATATGGAGAACATTTCTTAAAATAAGAAGAAGTTTTGGCACTCTAGTTAGGATACTATCTGGCTTCCAATCTGGAGGTCTTGGGTTCGAATCTTATGGCACTCACCTCAGCATTTCCTAAGTTACGTGTGTATTGTGGATAACGTCAAACGACGAAGGAAAACATCGTAAGGAATCCTACATGTCAGAATTTTAATAAAAAAAAGTTCTTGAAATTGTGTGAAGTTTAAAAAATAAAATAATAAATATTGTAGGACACATTACACACAGCGCCATCTGACCCCAAACTAAGCAGAGCTTGTGTGATGGAAGTCAGATAACTGATAGAATATATAAATACTTATTTTTTTGTAAATACATATTTATAATACATCGAACCCACGCCCTACAGCTCAGGCAGGCATACTCCCAATGAGCCAACAGGGCTGTCGAAGTATGTCAACTTGCACTTGGCCAGCATGGTGGACTATCCCTTCTCACAATTAGAAGAAGCCCACGCCCAGCATTGGGACAATTTAAAAAAGAGGGGTAGCTTGGACTTGGGTAGTAACTAGTAATCAAACTTTACTTTCCAGCCCGTACTCTGAGCGTCTTCTTGCAATTCCCGAAAAAGCTACTCGACCGCATTTCTGATATCCACTCATTAAAGGTTTGCAGTCGCGTAGGTTTCTTGTGAACACCTAACGAGAACCGCAATAAGGACCTTAAAGGACGGGGGCTGGTCGGTTTTTATTAAAATTTCATTTTGTCTATAAAAACTCTTTGAATTTATTGTTGATTGAATAGAAGCCGTAGATAGGGGACCATTCAAGTATTACGTAAGCAGAATTTTAGTAATTATTAACCCCTCCCTCCCCCTTGTCAGCAAAAGTAGGCAAGGTTCTTACTAACCTCTCCTATGCTAAAGTAAATATTGGTATAATTAGCAGCCATTTCGCTAAAACGTGGTGATAACAAAAAATGCCTTGCCGAGTTTCTTGCCGGAGTCTTCTGAGTTGAAGTGTAATTACGAGCCGGTGGTAGATTCAAACATGTAACTTAACGTTCATAAGTGCCTTACCAGGGCCTAAACTGTATAAATGACTTTTTGATTTTGATTTTTGACAAGGAAACCAAACAATCAACATAATTTATACAACTTTGCTGATATTGTCACCGTTCAGATCGCTTCATCCCCAATGTCGTCAAAAATAAGCAAAGCAAAGACTCCCCCACCCCCCTTTGGTGCTTACGTAATACTTGAACGGCCCCTAGAAGATCATGTTCAGTTCTTGTTTTTCTTGTAGCCTCATTAAAGTATACCCATTAACTGATCATGTCAAGAGCATGAAGTTTTTGTATAGAACCATCTTGTATTAGATCACCGCGTGTCGCGCGAGGTCGAATCTGTTTGTAAAAACCTCTATAGCGCAAACTAGGAAAAAAGTAGAGGGAAAATTACAAAAAAAAAAAACGAAACACGGGTAAGTTTGGTATTGAATCATGAACGCGTAATTAATGGGCTATTGAGATCAACAATCAAATGTCTCAAACTAATGAACGTCAAAGCCATAACTTTGTTTTTAGAACTGCAGTAGTCAAAGACAAACTTTATCTCTCACCATCGAAAGAGCGTTCTGTTCGTCTTACTTTTATACAAAAACATACATTTTTGTAGCGATGATACATTGATGATAGCTCAGTGCTTAACGTGGTCGGGGCGTGGGTTTAAACCCCAACAATGAGCTTGAGCTGCCGGTGAAACCATAGCATGGTGGTAGGGTATTTTCTAGTACTCGGTTGGCTACCACCCTTAAGTTGAAAACCTGTCGCCAAGCACTTAACGGTGTGTTCCGGCAGCCTTACTAAAGAGCCAGTTCCATTCCAGGCTAGGTATTTTTACTATATTCGACCACGCCGTTACTTGACTTTAGGTGAGATGTGGTCAAGCACTTAGCCATTAAAAATAATGTAGATGTAGCGGAGATGTAGGCCTAATACACTTTTCAATGTAGTATATAATTATCGATAGAAAACTATCGATCCATTCTCCGCCGTATAAAGCGCAGGTTACGTATCTGTGCCTTGTCTAGTCTGCGTCGCATATAACGGTAATTATTGCGAAGTTAGGTGTCGTTTGCAGATTCTATGTAAATAAGTGTTAGCTAACTAAGGTTGTTATGACATGCATGTTAAAGCGGCAAGGATTTTGATTAAATAAGGCTTGTTTCTGAATCCTACTAACATCTCTACATAGTATAAAACAAAGTCGTTTACCGCCGTCTGTACGCTTAGATCTTTTAAACTACGCAACGGATTTTAATGCGGCTTCCATCAATAGACAGAGTGATTCAAGAGGAAGGTTTATATGTATATATACGCATATGCACCACATTAGTATCTACATTGCGTCCATGCGAAGCCGGGACGGGTCGTTAGTTAATAATAAGAACTACTTGTAGGTAGGTATTTGGTGGTAGATTTCCTTCGCAGGAGGTCGTCTAGGTAGGTACCACCGCAGTACCAGATATTCTGCCGCCAAGCAGTAGTGTGTCAACATTACTGTGTTCCGGTTCGAAGGGTACTGCAGCTAGCGAAATTACAGGACTAACCATCTAGTCTCAAAGTAATGAGCGCCAAGGCTGCGATGCCCAGGACTTTGTTTTACTACTCAAAGTTCTGTGTATCGCTGCAATGGTCATGGACAGGCGCTATCTCTTAACATCAGAAGAGCGACTCATTCATCTCATTACAGTCAAATAAAAAAAATAAAAAAACTTGTAGGTAAGTACATACTATATACTAATACATTTTTTAAACCAGCTTTTAAATTAACCACAAGGTAGGTACAACAAACGACTTTGCTTGCAACCTTGGGGTGGCCCAAGGCCTGTCGATGATGGTGTTTACCGATTACGCAATGCAAATTGATGCAATAACTTCAAAATACTCAAATGACACATCTTCACGTAATCTGAAGACATTAAAAATCACTTACATGCGCTGCGAAGCACGTGTAAGGATGACATCAGATGGGAAGCTGATCTAGGGCAGTAGCATCGTGGTAAAAGTAATTATGAAAATGAAATGATTTTCAAACAACCGGCCAAGTGCGAGTCGGAATCGCGCACGAAGGGTTCCGTACCATTATCTATAAAAACGGCAAAAAAATCATGTCTGTTGTATGGGAGCCCCCTTAAATATTTATTTTATTCTGTTTTTTGTGTTAGTCTAAGGCTCTAAGGTGTCAGCTACCTCCATACCAAATTTCATCAAAATTGGTCCAGCCATTTAAGCGTGAACAAGTAACAATACAAATACACTCAAAAAGTTTCGTCTTTAAAATATTAGTATGATTAATTACAAATTATCAGTTCCAATGTGATTTCTTTTCAACGGACTACTAATTCTAACTGGTCTCTGTTTCCTGTCTTTTTAACCGACTTCAAAAAGGAGAACGCACGCCCTTCGTCGTGTGAACTGACAGCGCTAACCACTAGATATCATCACTATTTGAAGATGATATTTCTGTGGCTTTTTTTTAATGTCTGACAGGCTTGTTGTTTGACCACAGCTCACCTGATGTTAAGTGACGGTGTGGTCGAAGATAGTAAAGCACACCTAGCCTGGAATGGAACTAGCTCTCAAGTGAGGCTGCCGGAACACACCGTAAGATGTTATTTACTTTAAAACTTGCAATCATTGGCAACTGCCATAAGTTATTGCAATTATCGGCATAACCTTGACCAACTGACATAAGTTCATTTGAAGAAAATTACAGCATATCGTTTACTTTGGTGTATATTTGTACAAATGTACATAGCACTCAATGGGTATGAGTTATTGTTTTGGTACTGTAGTATGTGCTTTATT